>JBDFRD010227186.1:0-11374 GCA_039654405.1 Bullina lineata
CCCCCCCCCCCCCCCCCCCCCCCCCCCCCCCCCCCCACCACAACACAACAAACAGGAAAGAAGACATAAGACTAAGAAACAGAGAGATTAGAAAAAAAAAGTAGAAGACGTGTCATTTCAAGGTTTGTGCTTGCAGGGTTAACAAGCATATAAATCTAAGGAAAAACAAACTGAGTGGAAATAGTTTTTGTTTCCACCTTTACGACTTTGCGTGTGCTTTAAGTAACTCATGGAAATAACTTGAAGGAAAATGTTGGTCCAACTTCTTACCTACCGGTACTGTACATTTATTTGGTTTTTTTTTTTTTGTATTTTATCAATCTCGAAATCTGGGGATTCCTTTCACACAGTAACCCAAGTCACAAACCTTGAAGACATCAAAGAGGTATAAAAAGGCCCGCATAAACTGAACCCAAACCTGAACCACGTAAGACAGGTAAGACAAAGCCATGAATGAGTAATGCTTTTCAGTAAAATGCAAAGCAAAAACTATATTTAAAAAAAAAAAAGGTAACCTTCCTAGTAAGAATTTTTTAAAAAAAACCTATGTATCCTAATCGGATTTTTTTTCTTCTTCCTAAAATTCCTAATAACCCCATTTTCACTTTGTGCCAAACCAATAACCCACACAATGCTTGTTCGGATGGGGAAAAAATAAAACCAACTCCATGAAGTGAAAGCTGTCTAGCACTATTTCCAAAAGTGAAAAGGCAGAGCTGGATTTCAGGGAGCCGAGTCTGAGAGCACATGCAACCCTGCAGAGCACAAACCTTAAATTAAACGCCTTGCCACAGATGCCACAGGTGTACGGCTTGGTCCCGGTATGTGTCAGCTCGTGACAGCGCAGGTGGTGACTGAAACGGTGCCAGAACAAGGTCAACACAAGACACGACACAAAACGATACTTTCTTTTTAAAGAGAAAAAGATTGGGGAAAAAAGTCATTCCCTATGGTCGCTTTTGACACACTGCCAAAGTCCAGGGAGAAGGAGTTTTTATTACATTATAAAAATGAATCAACAAAATCAAGTGAAATAACCCTGTTCAGACACTGATTAATTAAAAAATTCTAATCCAGTGATAAAATACTTTTACCTTATAATCATTGTGTTCTTAATGGATGAAATAGGAAAGAGTTCATATTTTGTTTAATCTTCCATCTGGATGTACTTGGCACCAGTAAGGTGACTGATTGATAAGATTGTGAAATAAGCCCCCGGATGACCTCATTAGATCATCACTTTGTGAGTTGAACAACATTTTTTTTAACCGTGAAATAGAGGAAAAGAAACTAGTCCGATTAAACTTTCACTAAATTATATAAAATAACCAAAAACTTCACAATAGAAGAGAACAATTTTTTTTGAAATCCAGTACAGCTGTTGCATTAACGTTGTAAAATGTGCCTAAATATAAAGTGCTTTAAGATATCACAAGACCACAGCATCAATTGTACAGTTTATTTGATTTTATGCAGAGCAGAAAATACGTGAGCTCAGCACTGAAAATTTCCCAGTAAGCAGATTATTAGCAAGAACACAAAATTTTGATATTTCCCTTTTATTTATAGAAGCTAAGACATTTAAAATCTTAATTTAGTAGAATTAAAAGAAAAATAAATTATTTCATTGATGAAATGTAAATAGTTAAGAAGGGAACGAGAGAAAAATAGATGCACACAAATTGCTAGGGCTCAGAATTCCACTCATAACCCAAGCCTGCATTTTGCCCAAAACTTTCTCTATATGTCCATGGTCATTTCCTGCATGAAAAAAGGGGCTAATTTCCATACAAAGGGCTTCCTGCTCAAGAAGTGAATCTCTTCGCTGGAACGCCAATCTGCCTGTGCTTGCTTGCTTGCTACTTTTGTTTCTTTTCAGTCTTTTTAACCTCACTCTTTTTTTAACACCTTAGTGAGCAGCCTGACACTGACCCTGGATCTTCTTAATCTTAGTGCCATGAGCCACGCACATGGTTGTTTTTTTTCCAGTAGAACACTTATCACTTCCAAAATTTTTCATTCAGCACTAAGACGGATAAGTAAGAGAAAAGTTGAAGCAGTTGAGAATTGGGTCACCCGAAACGTGATAATACTTGTCAGTGGTCCGAAAGCAGTGGCCAACGTTCGCAAGTATTCTCGTCAGTGGTCCGCAAGGTGTTAATAACCTATCTGATGGTGGAGAGACATGATGTGAAACAAAGCCATTACGGAAAAGTGGGGTCAATGCCAGTTCTGCAACACATTTATAAAAACAATGAAAAGCCAAGAGCTCTGGATGTCTGTCAAGTATACAGCTACCCCAACAGGCACAGCAGGCCTGCACGAGAGAGTCCGGCTTCCATGCGTGGGGAAGATGAAGAACCAGAAAAACGAGGATTGCGGATGTGAAAGAATCTACAACAAAATGGCATCCCTCGCTTTGAAGCAATCTAGCTAACCAAAGAACACTGACTGTTCTTCTGTGACACTCATTGCAACAACAGAAAAAGATAAAAGACGAAGATATTGACAGAACAGACCTTTTGTGGACTCCAAAAATATAGAGGGAGTATAAAATGTAGAGCAGCGTGGCTACATTCTGGCATTTGGTCTGGCCTTTATCTGCTTGTAGAACTAATATGGAGACATTTGTCACACAAGACATCAGCAATCACCTCAGACAACTCTTATTGGATGAAATAGGAAAGAGTTCACATTTTTTAAATCTTCCATCTGGATGTACTTGGCACCAGTTAGGTGACTGATTGATAAGATTGTGAAATAAAAGCCCTCAGACGACCTCATCAGATCATCACTTTGTGAGTTGAACCACATTATTTTTTAAAATGGTGAAATAGAGGAGAAGAATCTAGTGCCTAGCCCCCATCACATGATGAAGGTTGCAGCACATACACAAGTGAGAACCACGGAGGTGGTATGTGTATTGTACAACATTCATGAAAAACCAGGAGAAATATTTTCCACAATAAATGAAAATAATTAAAGGCTTCTAAAGTTTTGCTTACAAAAGGAAATCAAAATAAACTTTTATGAGCTCTGAAATACAATTCAAAGGCCACCCTGTATGGAGGGGCGTCACAAAGAATTGCTCCCACCGTATGTCTGCGTGATCGTATGAGGCGACAAACATAGTCAGAACTGACAGTTATCCCGGAACAGAAGGAAGTGGAAATCCCTTGTGTGTGGCCTATACCCTAATAAGGGTGACGGGCAATGATGATGATGATGAAATACAATTCAGCATTGTAATTTTCTTCAACAGGGGCAGCTAATTGAGGCTGATTTTTTGCTCCCCGGCAGTTGGCCCTAGTTATAAATAGTACATTACTGTCACTGTGTATCGACACATTGTGCATCAATACCCTCACCAAGGAGAAGACTAAACTCTAAAAGCTGACAACATCCTACCTCCGTCGGAAGCTGTGCTGACAGATGACACATTTATACGGCCTCTCTCCAGTGTGGATCCGTATGTGGCGCCGGAGATACTCCTTCTTGGCAAACATCCGGCCACAGAAGTCACAGCTGCACGGCATATTGGGTCCGTGATGGCTATTGGGGTTTGCGTGGCTAATGGTAGTGCCCTGGTTGTGCGAGATGAGCCGTGCACCTGGCATCAGGCCACTGCGGGCCAGACGTTCTTCTGCTTTCACCTGTGGGGAGAGGGCACCGAGTTATCCACCTTACCTGTAAGATAATCGTACTTTCTCTGCCATTGTTTTTTCATTTTTCATTAACTGCAAGAATTTCAATTAGAGGGGGGAGAGAACAAGATTTATTCAATTATTCATTCCTTCTTTCAAGTAGTTTTATGCATAAAATTAATATTTTAACAAACATATTTGGCAAATGTAGCTTTAAAGTGTTCATAAACTCTGGAAGTTTTTCAGAAGTTTGAAGTTAATTATTTTTTTCAAGAATGTTACTTTCAAGCACTACTAGGGTTGGGGTTCAGCAGGGACAAACTTGCAACACAACAGCATACACTGCACAAGAACTGTCACAAAAGCCAACAAAAAGCAAATTTCTGTTTTAAAAAAAAAAATGTACTGCAAATTCCCTTGTTTCTACACATGATGCAATATTACTACAGTGATCTCTCTGTTCACCCTGTTGGTTGGCAACAATTAACACCCCACCCCCCAAAAAAAATAAATGGCACCGGTACTGTAGTTTAGTTGTTTTTTTAAATAGTACCAGTCTTGGTTATTTTTTTTTTATATATATAATTGAGAACAGTTCACCAAATCATTGTGTAATATAGTGCGTCCCCTGTGTTCCCATAACAAAACAAATGTTGCCAAATGAACAGGTAGGCAGTGAAGAGACAGTCAGGAGGCAAGGCGAGGGAACGCTACCTGTATCACTGTGGAGAGGTCAGTCTGGGAAAACTGGTCCTTCACGGTGACCCTGCTCTTACAGCTTCCACAACTGCCACAGCAGTTGCTACCCACGCTGCCTCCCGACGAGCCTGCAGCTGTCCCCGAACCCCCTCCCATGTTATTCACCATATTCAGATTGCTGCCTCCGGTGTTGATGTGCACATTGTTCTGGAGAAGAGTCCCGTTATGCTGTTGCTGTTGGTGGTGATGATGATGAGGTGTGGAGGCCCCAAGGGCATTTGAGTTCAAATCGTTTGACGATGGCACCCCGACGACATTGACGTTTGCCGGGGCATGCATGGCCATGCCACCAGCCACGCCAATACTGAGACCACTCCCATCCACAATGCTCCCTGCAGGCAGATTCATACTGACACCGGGAACCAGGTTCAGAGCAGTGTTCCCTGGAAACGTCACTAAACTGTTCCCTGGCGCCATTAGTCCAGCAGGATTAGATCCTGCAACTGAGCTGACGCCCATCCTTGCACTTAGCGAGGCTAAAGCATTGCTGGAGAAGGTTAAGCTGTTGGGGTCGGTATTTGCCCCCGACAGGCCCATGGCCACAGCCAGACTCCCAATGGACATGGCTGTTCCTGGAATCTGGATGTGATGTTGAGCTTGCACTGATCCTTGTTGCGGAGGCTGAGGCTGGTGAGAAACTGTCTCTTCGGAGCTTCCTGGAACCGCTATCGTTCCTGAAACGCTGGCAGAGCTGATGGCTGGGTTTGTCGCTTGTTCAATTCCTGTCGTTACTGGCAAGGGCATCCCTACTGCTCCAATGTTTATGCCACTCATATTGTTATCACCCGAAGTAATAGAGGCCCCTGATTCACTCGGGGTGCTTTGCTCCATTACCAAGTGACTCAACTTGATCCTAGTGCCTGTTCCTCCGTCAAGAAACAGAAACAGTTGTCCTGGAGGAAAAAACAAGATATTTTTTAAATTATCATAAGAAACAATTAGGATGAATAATCCAGAGGTACCAGGCAAAATGACTATAAATCCTTACAATTTATACTGAAACTTCGGTATTATATAAGAGGCGTTGTCAGAATCTAAAACCTAAAAATGTTCAAAATCAGGTACAATTTTGTAGGCATTTTTTTTTACTGTAAAATTCAACATAAAATAGTTTTGTGAACATTTTATTTTTAAAGTAGAAACACTTTTAAAAACACCATAATAAAGCCCAATATTCTTCATTCTGGCACAGTTTCATTAATAGAATAGGAGTTTAAAAAAACAACTCAACCACAAAGAAAACTAATGGCAATGCAGACTTATGTAACAGCCAGATGCTAGACAGCCCAAAGAAGGATGGCTTCTAAGAAAGTTTAACCTTTATCAAATTATTAGATCACCTTCAACAGCTTCATTTAAACGTTCCTTTGATATGGATTTCTTGACAACTTTCACAGCACAGATGAAGCCTAATGAAATGAGTACGCCTATAACATGGCCTTGACACTTTCGGAGTTTCCCTTAAGCCTGGAAGCCCCAGGGCCGCTATGTAGTTTTCGATAATTAAATTTACGGGACTCGCAGCGGGTCAGTATTTCCGCCTGCACCAACATATGCAGAAAGCTCCTCTGTAATGGAAAATTACTGGTGTCAAGTAGAGGCTGCAACCTTCCCTCAGTCTCAAAATAACTATGATTAATAGCGAGCGAAATGTCATTAATTTATTTTTACTGCGAAAATTATTATCAGCTCAGAATCAATCAATACAGATAGCATTAGTTACTTGTTTCAACTGTGCTTCAATCGTGGAGGCCTCCTTAAGCTCACAACTTCAGTTTCACCATTACGCCGTGCAGTGGTCTCCGCCTAAGATTCACTAAGAACCCGCCTCTCGGGAGACACGATGACTGTGTTCTTAGCCGGAGTGGGCTTTTAGATGGATTTAAGGACTCCGTCAAGAATGTTCAGAATGTTTTTTATGTCTATGTAAAGCTGTACCTTGGGGTCAGCATTTTCCTCTTCTTATTGTTAAGGAGACTGTACAGTGAACGTTTAAAAAACGATGATTGCAACTGAACAACGCAACTCAGACTGGGGGACAAAATGGTCACTAACAAACTAATGGAGCATCATCACTGACCAAATCTTTAAGCACTTATTAAAATCATGCTTATTCCCTACCATACCCCTTTCTAAATTACACAAAATAACAATGCAAGACGCTGGCGGCTCCTCTCCATAAAATGTAACTCAAAGACCCATCCTGGTTCTGATCCCTCGCAGAGCTGACACGCCGCTTCCACTACGTAGATCAAAACAGAGAGTAGAGTTTCATCATAATATGTGAAATACGATGCGGCTGGGTAGGGGTGAGACTGGGTTGAGGGGTCCCACGACATCGAGATTATGGGGAGAGGAGGGGGTGTTGAAGGTGTCGGTCGGAAAATAGGGGTGGGACACAATAAAGCATAGCTAATTATGACTGGTCTAAGAAGCAGGAAGGGGATGGATCTGGATGGGCATGTCTCCAGCACTGAGAGTGGATAGGCTTGGCCCACTGAACGTATCAGCACATAGGCCAATGGGGAAAAAAACGGGAGCAGAGAGAACGGGGCTTTGCTTTCCATTTCCACGGTGGCTAGGGTCTAGCCTTAGAACAAAAGCAGAGCAGCCGACAGTGTTTCTTGTGGTTTAGGTAGTGACTGTTAAAAAAAAAAATCGGGTAAGAAGACCATGTTCTTAGGTGGATTCTGTAGTTGAAAGCAGGTTCTTATGCTGATAAATTATGTAGAAAAACAATCGGTTTCACAAGAATAACGGGCCACTGTATCAGGGTCAACTCTAGAAGCAATGATGACGTCCACCGGAAATTGTAACATTAAAAGTCACCTCGCCATGCCCTGTTCCGTGTAAAAAAATGACGTCTGGCAAGCTGCTTTCTTGTAAATTAGAGTGGTGTGGAAAATCAGCGTTTTACGACTTAATTACTGATAAAAAGTCTACAAAACCCCTTATTTTCTGAAAGCTAATAAACTGATAATGTTTAATGATATTATTTTTTTTTTACTTGCATATAAGATATGAATGAAAATATCTTCCAAATGTTCTTCTTCCCCTTTTCCTCCTGTAACAGTAAAATGCAATGCAGATCTGGCTCCTTGTCGAAGTCGGAATCTATTTTCAATCCCATAAAAATCAATGTCAGCCAGCAGATGAATTCCTTATGTCAAGACAAACATTGGATTATAAACAGCAGCGATGTAAAAGCAAAATAAGTAGGGCAACTGTTCCGAGTAGGCCTAGATCTACAAGCAAACAGCAGAATCACACAAAGCGTCACGAAAACAAATCAATAAAGCCACTAAATATAGAGAAGCCTGCCAAAAAGAAATACCAGAATTTCATTCGTTGATAATTCTAGACATTGTGAAACATTTACTATATTTAGCAATGACAAATTTTCCATTGAAGAGGGTCTGGGTCGAAAACGTAAGACAAAGTTTGTCGCGCGAGAACGTTGGTCTACATTCTTCAAGCAACCTGAAGTTCTTGCACGGCAGAAAGTTAAACTACCTTTTGTGAGCTTCCAGGGTTAAGCTTGAATTGTATCCCTATTACTTGTCTTCACTCCCACAAGGTTAACAAATTATGAAACATAACATAAATAAACATAATGACTGGGGCTGGGTTCGATCCAGTGAAACCAAGTTCACAAACAGGGTGCTTTTCCGTTGAGCTATTGAGGAAGTTGGAGGTAAGGTCTCAGAACTTTTACTGTTTTCTAATAAAGTCATCTGCTGAGGAAAAACGTGTTTTCGCCATTGTTTTTTTGTTATACATGTAATATTTCTCATTGTGTCTGTGTCCGTTGTCAATGTATACATTTTGCGATAAAAGTAATCCCTAGTTTGCAAATCCGTACATCTTGTGCGTGGATGTGCATGAGAGTGAGAAGTGCCCATGTGCAAATGAGGTAATGTGTAAAAAACTAGGCATTTAGATACGAAACAAATTGTCATGTTTTACTGTCTCATTTGTCTGTTGGAATTATTATGGCTGAGGCGAGTCCATTGAGTTAGTTAATTTCGAAAAATTGTATTCGTTTATTAGCAGTGAGGAAGTGTGTATTTCGTTTTGTCAACGTGTGGGATTATTTCCAAAATTATGTCTGTGTCCTAACTGTGGAGAAGTGTTGTGTAATTTAAAGAAAGAGAAGCAAGGAGAGAGACTGGCGTGCGTCTTCGTTTCTATAGTGCTAAGTCCGAGTGCAAGAAAAGTGGGAAATAATATGTGAATGCGAGGAAGAATACATGGTTTTCGGGGAGTCATATTTCATTTAAAAAGTCCGCTGTTCTAGTTTATTGTTTTGTTCGTAGATTTTCGATTGAGGAGACGATTCTAGAGTCGTGTTGAGAGAGTGTGACGTCCATTGAAACTTTTGTGGATTATTTTAATCATTGTCGTGAAGTTTGAGTGAAGACTTTCTGGGACAGGATAGGACGAAAATGGGGGGGGGGGCGCGCAAACGTAGTTGTAGAAATAGACGAGGCAAAATTTGGGAAACGGAAATAAAATAGGGATAGAGACGTAGGAAAGTTGGTTTTGGGGGGTGTATGTAGGGTTTCGAGTGACAGTTTTTTTTTTACCATGACCCACTGCGAGTCCTGTAGAAGATAGAACTGAAAAAAACCTTGTTAGGAATTATAGAATATAACGTCGAAAAGGGGAGCATTATTCATACGGACTGTTTTAGATCATACAATAAGTTATCTGAACATGGTTACATCCACCAGACAGTGAACCATTCCAAAAATTTCGTTGATCCTGTCATGGGGGCCTGCACAAATAAAACTGAGTAAACGTGGTGGGCATTACGCTGCGCCCAACCCTTGAGTCTCACGACCAAGAAGGCATTTTCCCATCACTTGGCAGAATTTATCTACAAGAGGGGCAGCGATCTTCATGCAATTTGTGGGTAATATTGCCAAAGCATATCCAGGCCCCGATGCCTAAGGTAGGCTAATTTTTATGTCCTACTCTACCCTTACCCCTAACCGCAATATGTGAGCCATAAGCGACACCGTAATAATTCATTCATCAAAAATTCCGGTGATTAATTTTACAGTGCACGCCTGACCCCAAAACGTCACAAAAAATTCGGCGATCAAAATATCTGAACTCAGGACTTTGAAAAGCTCTAATTCTTACAATCATGGCGATAAACCTTCTTTAATACATAAGTAGTGCTTATAAATATGGACAAAGTGTATTTTAGTAAGGAAAGCACTGGTGAGCGAAGTTCAGTTGAATTCTAGCAATGCCAACATGTTCGGAAATCATCCCCAAAATTTGAATGATGTGAACTTCAAATCATGGTGATGGTTGTGTAAACACAGTTTTTCAGCTCACACTGCATCATGTACCTGTACCGTTCAAATTTCAACTTTTGAGGAAATAAAACAAATGAAAATGAAGGTCTATTGGTGGCCTTAACTTGGATTTTGTTAAAAGTGGACATACGACACATGTAAACTGAGGCAACGAATTGCTTCAGAATACCTTGAAATTTACTACAGCATAATTAATAATAAAAATAAAGATGTGCAGTCGACTCCTGTAATTGCTAAATTCAAATTAGGGGATTAAATCTAGATCTATCTAGCTCTAAGTTCCATGACATTGGACGATTAGTCCAGACTAAAATCATGGTGAAGTTTGAATTTGAAACGAAAGGTTGCATTCAAAATTCTCACTTATTATAGGCCTAGCCATTAGCAATTGGCAACTTACTTGATCTATTTTGACAGCTTCATACCTGATCTAGATCTACTTTAAGCAAAAGGGAAAAACTGAGAAAGAACAGGGGTTATAATCAGTGCCTTGAAAGTTTCCTTTCAAATGTTTCTGGAAAAAATGTTGGGGATTGGGCTTGGCTATTATTATGCCCAGCCCAACCCAACTCATTCTCTCTAAAACCTGCATCTTCTTTTGAATCATCACTAGAGTAGAGATCTTGATCTGGAAATTCACCACGTTTGTGGCAACCAGTAAAATAATAAAACTAAATATCACTATCAAGATTCAAAACATCAACATCCGCATAATCTATCGTGCCGTAGTAGAAGTGGGAGTAGACATCGCGCCTCCTTACTCCTTGGACGACGAATCTGATCACCCAGCAAAAAAATGAAATCTTAGTTTAGCATGGAACATGTGGCATCGATCCATTACATAACAACAAAACAGCTAATCCTACAGATTATTACCCGAACTTTGAAATCAATGCTCGTGTCATTTTTAAGTTCACCATATTGTGAACTTATGTTTCAAAGACAACATAAATTACCAATTGCCAAACAGCGGGGTGTCCGCCATTTTCTTTATTGTCGGAACTACTTTTCACATGCCGGAAATGCAACGATGGATTTGATAGCCGAAAATAACCGCCCAAAATTATAGATCCGAATCTGAAGTGGCAATTATTACAAATCAATATAAATTGTATTGTTTAATCGATCAAATTATTCAATTACACGATTTTATGCGTGCTTGTGATGTCGAAACATAATTATTGTTACAAATTCAATTTCTGACACATCCATGTTTGTTTTGATCCATTGAAATTACGATCCATCGATTGCTGTAAACCACCAGTTTTTGAACACATTTTGGTTTTGAGGAAAAAGGCTGCGAGACATTATTATGAAGAATTTTTTTTTTTACATTCAAACTAACGTTGGCACTTAAAAGCGTCATCACACAGGCTACAGCCATTTTAAGTGTCTTTGAGTCCTTAATTTAGATTGTTTTAAAACCATAGGCCTACTTTATTAGCTGAGCTACCATTTCCTGTACACTACATTCGCTTTACTTAATCCTCTTCGTTCCCGGAGGAGCGTAGGGCTGCAACCACTGAGTTAATGCTTTAGTAGTTGCAGTTTCTGTAACATTCTATTTTTTACGATTGGGGTTGTTGGCCCCAAGTCAACCTTTTAGCCTCAGGCGAGGACCAATGCCTGTTAGAGCTTGAT
>JBDFRD010227297.1:0-11372 GCA_039654405.1 Bullina lineata
TCTCTCTCTCTCTCTCTCTCTCTCTCTCTCTCTCTCTCTCTCTCTCTCTCTCTCTCTCTCTCTCTTTAGTTCTCTTTGTCTCTCCCTTCTCTCTCCCCTCCCTTTTCTCTCTCTATCAATGTGTTTGTGCTATTTCTACAGTGAAAACGTGGTTTTACAATCTAGCTATTTTGCTTGTGTTGTTAATTTTAAAGTTTCCATTTTTAATTAGATCTACCATAATTAAAGAATAAGCTTTAAAATGTAACTTTTGAATAATTCAGTTCTTCACTTACACTGAAATAAATTTTGTAACTGGGTTTTCCTGATTTCGTAGATCGCTTTAACATCTCTCTGAGTGGACTGGACAGAAGTCCAGAACTGGCGCTGAAAGAATCGCTTCATGAGTCACCAGTCATACAGTTGGATGATGATGCCTACAAGAATCAAGATACCGGTATCAATAGAAGTGTCTGTCAGCCATCAGTCTTGCATACCAGTCCAGCAGGTGATAATGAAGAAGGAGGTTCACACTTTGTTACGATTTCATGTAAGTTCCAAACAATTTGAAACCATGAGATTGAAATGACTGCCTCCTATGTTGGCTTGGAGAAAATAAGTGATTTCCATGATTATATTTAATTTTTATACAGATATATTTTACTTTTGTGTTACCTCGGTGACAATACGCTTATTTAGTTTCATAAATTAGCCTTTTTAGAGAGGTTTGGTCATTAGAAATTTTGTTACCCTTTTAAAACCAAACACATCAAAAATAAACACAGTTTGAGCTATTATTTTAAACATAAGTTATTTCTTGAACTGGAGTATAATAGTAATAACCTACGTAAGGAAGAACTTCTGACGTCTTTGCACAACTGTAAAGATTATATAATTTTTAGCCTGTTATAATCATATATTATGCTGATGGTGGGTTCCACTGAGTTCTTTGTGATTTTGAAGTTATGAAGCACTTGAATGTGTGCACATTCTTTTTTAAAACTACAGATATACATGCTTTGACTCATGTGTGTGATCAATTTTTTTTAATGCTTTTTACATGCTTTTCTGCTTCCGTTATTTCACTTACTCATTCCTCCCAAATCTTCTCTTTCTGAAATGAAAAAAATGTAGCAATATACGGCTCTCCTCCATTGACCAAGAACTCCTCTGGATCCAAATGTAATAGCAAGTCCTTGACAAAGGAGGGCTCTGTTAAAGCAACGCAAGAAGGCACTTCATTGAATAAACCATCCAATGTTTCTTTGAGTGGTGAATGTCACAAGGGCAGAAAGAGACCATCAAAAGATTCTGCGAATTATGAAACTTTGACAGACATTGAAGGCGACTTTTCTCCAAAATCCATGCTTTCAAAAAATGACCGAAACTGTGAAGCATTTCAATACACAAAACATAGGGAAATTTTGAAAGGCACAACAAATGACCAAAAAGTAATGAAGGCTAAGATGTCAGACAGGAATAAATATTCTGTTTGTGCAGAAAGTGACAGACATTCAGAATGTACCAAGAGAAAGAAATCATCCAGTGATGCCACAAATAGTCAAGTTTTCAAAGGTGAGGCAAGTAACAAGAGAGTTTTGACCAGTGAAAAAACCGATACACAAAGTGCAGCAGCTGGCCATTCTTCCAGCTATATTACTTGTACAACAAGTGATGGACACTCACAAGATGATATGAGCCATGGAGTTACAAGTGGCTCACCACCCACAAAGTCTACAGACTACACCTACTCATTTGTATCAACCTACTCGGAAGGAACTTGTGAGTGGAACAATTGTTTGTAAATTACTGTATCTTAAGTGTTGAAAGTTTTAAAAAGGCCTTGTTTTTGTTTGTTAATTTTTTGTGTTAGTGGTATTGATATTATAATATGTCTAAAGAATTTTCTGTTAAAATGAGCGTAAAACACTTTTAATTTACAATCCTAGCATATTCTACTCTGTCGACATAAGCATTTATACAACTCACACTGAAATTAATCGTTGATGGAGATTGTATCAATCAAAGGTATGCAATTGATTTGTCATAAAATTGTTTGAATTCAAGTGTTGTGAAGTTTGGTTTGAAAGATGACAGAGGTTCTGCTTAGAATAAAGAATGGGATGAACTGATCTGATATAAACAAAGCGTTACTCACGACTTCATAGGATGAAGAAAAGAAAAGCTAATGCTATTGTTTTGCATCTTCAGCGACTGGTGGAGCTATGTCTAACAAAGGAGCTCTAGATTCCCCGCATGTGAAGATGAAAAAGTTCCATCAATTGAACTCCACTTGTTACAGAAGCAAAGAAAACATTGGGGATGTTCAGTTTCCACCTTCCATTTCTCCAATTAAAGAGATCAAAGGTATGGTGTGTGGGTCGAAAGCTTGTAACATCAGTAAATCATAAAATCCAACTTACTTCATCAGTCGTCCACTAAGATGGGGTATCAAACAGAGATCATTTTGTTAAGAGTCGGGTTTGTCATTTAAATCTGGCTGTTTTTATTTGCGCTGATTTTTAAGAGAAGCAGAGATGCATCCACAATTAACATGTTAAGTATTTTCTTCTTCGAGAAAAGTAGTATTCTTTTACTTTTACAATTAAAAGGGGATAAAATAAGACATCAATTCCTCCAAATCCAAAGAATGTCACCTCTCAGTTTGTGTACCAGTCTTGTTTACCAGTCTTCTTTCATTTCCTGCAATAGAAAGAACTCCAAAGTGCCTCACTCAACATGCTCAACTTGCAATAAGGTAATCATCACAAATTATTAGGGCTTTCCTTTTTTTTTTTTCTGGTCACTTTACATCAAGCTTTTACAATTTTGAAAGGAAAAAAAGGGCATTTTCCACTTTTGTATTGTCAGCTCTAAGAATAATTTATTGTATGCCGTTTTTCATTGTCTTACTAGTTTTGAATAGTTAAAACTCATTATATCAGTATACTTGTACATGTATCTGACACTTTCTTCGAGAGCAATTCTTTACGCACACCATCAGTAAAATGGGCGTTTTTGAATGTGTAGGGAAAGAATGGTTAGCAACCACCAGATAAAAAGGTTGTATTATGTGATTTGTAATGTGACTAAATTCTTTAGACCAGCTGTCCATACTGGTTATACACGTATTAGAGGCAAAAAACAATAATGAGATGTTCAGCTAAAAAGTAGGAGCTTCTTCAAAATATTTTCCGTTCCCACAATGACTCTGCGAGTAGATTAAACATGCCCCCCAAAAAATGAAATGAGAATGTCTTCAATGACTGTTGGGCACACACTGTGACTTTTCCTGGTTACAAAGCAAAACATGTAGCATTAGATCACCTCTTAAACAGGACAAAAGTCTGTCAGGTTAGATTCACTTCCTCTTGTAGAATGTGCTGGCACCCACTGGATAGGGGGAGGAAGAATTGTGTGTCTATCCTACATTTCTGGTATCAGCTTAGCTTAGATTTAAACCCTCATTCTTCTGATTTCTAGTCCAAGAATTTTACCAAAAAGCCAAAACACAATACAAACCAATGTGTAAAAGGGGGATAGATATTCAATTTTCAGAACTCATTATCCAGTATCTGAAATATCATTTGGGGACTTTGTATTCTGTCTTTCTTTTTTTATTTACATAAGTGAAATCAAGTTTTAGTTTGATGTAAAGTTTTGTGCATTATTTTCTTTCAACTTATTGCATTAAAAAAAAAATATGTTAAACCCGCTACCTATGCTTCGTGCAGGCCAACAAAACCTAAACCCAAGACAGAGAACAGGAACGGATCCCAAGCAACACGTAAATGTTCCACCATGCTGTTTGGATCTGATGTGGAGGATGTTAACTTTCCCAGCTCACCTGGTCTAACTACAGTTATCAGTGGACATACTTCTACAGGTATGAAAATATTAAAATAGTAGACACAGTATTCATTGACAGATGAAATATATCACAGATTTTAATCTTCCCAGGGCAAAAATAGAATGTTAATTTTTTTTATTGATTTTGTTTTCATTAAAACTTGATCAATATCACATTGGATTTTCATCTTATATGCATGTCGCGTATATTGCAGAACCATTTGTACCTCACTTCTTCTATCCCTGAACTGAGAACTGTGTTTGGGTACAGGTCTCGTGCAGCCTGTTTGTTGCTCATCATGTATGATTCAGTGAAAAAGATATTAAAGAAAACTAGTGATGGAGGAGGCTGTCTTGCTTGACTTTTTATTGTTTCAAATTACTTGCTAATGAGTTAGCAGTAATGTAGCTTGGTACACTGATAGAGTCCGTGGATCATATGCTTTGTAAGTTTGAGATTTTATTTTGTTTTGTAAAACATCCTGTCATACTTAGAAGCAGCTATGTCTTGTTTTTTGGGGTTTTCTTTTTTAGCTTTTACCTTTTCCAAATCTCTGCTCTTCCTTGTTTGGTTTTCGCAAGAGAATACTCTTAAAGAATTCTACAAAAAGACTTAAGCTTATCTGCCTTTGAGTTCTAGATTATTATTTTTCGTTATGGTAACATAAACTGGCCGTTTATTCCTCATTCCATGTTTTATGACATGTTTTATGTGATATATTTTTCATTGATCCCTTTTTTTCTTTAATGAGCTATCCAGGGGGATCATCCCAGCATATTTATTGATTTTTCAGTGTATTCATGTCTTCCTGTACATTGCCCACATTTACGGGGTAGTCATTTTCATAGTCAGTGACCTGTGTTAAATGATGTATTAAAAGTGATTTTATCTTTATCACAGTTAATTGTAAAGTTTACCTGCTATCTTTGAGTAATACTTTTGTTGTAAATCATTTGTTTTTAATTAGATTTTTAAAAGTGCTTTATGCTTCTTTTTTTTTTTTTGGATCTCGTAAGCTCCTTCAGTATTGATCATTGAGAGATCCTCAATTTTAGGGTTTTCCTAGTAATTCTTGACTGTACCTCTTTTTATTTTTGTAAAGCTTTTACAGCTCCTATAACTTCATTTGTGGTTTTTTGTTCTTTGTTCCTTTTCTTTTGTTGCAGTTTAGGTTCATTACACTTTAGGTTTTGAGAATGAAACAATGCTGTATAGGAAAACATTTCTGAATTCATGCTTTCAATTTCTTTCCCAACAAAAAATGAATGATGATAAATTAAAGATTTGTTACCATTTGTGCTTTCAGTTGGTAATGATAATAGAGATCCTCCACCCATAGAATTAGTCTGTGAAAGTTTATCTATGAAGGTGAGTATATTATATTGACAATTAACTTCAGTAGGCTACATTCTTTGTGTTTTTTCTAAAATTTAACTTGAATTTCCCTGACAGTAATATATTTTCTTCATACATGTATTTGTACTGTTGTCAGATTATCTTTTTTGCAATTCTCACACATTTTTTTTTTTTTTTTTTTGTAGTTATGTAATGAGGAATGTTAAGCACAACCTGTACTTTGAATGTCTGTGCTAGTGATGAACTATTTCTAAGCTCTCATTGATTTATACCAACTACCTCATGTATTGTGTGTATTTTAAATTTTCTTAAGTCTTAATTTCTCTATAACAAGCGTTGAATTTACTATCTCTCATTATTATCATCTTAATTTTCAGGAAAAGACTTCATCTTCCAGAGAAAATGCTGAAACACATAGTAAAACTTTACTTTCAAAACCGGGTTCCACTACGCCAGCGAAATCATCAAGGGTCATGTCACAGGATCAAAGAGTTACTCTTGGGTGTTTAGACTTGAATAATTCACCTACACTTGTCACTAGTGTTGTGGGCATACCCAAATGGATGATTCAAAAGTCCCCAAAAATGAACTTGTCAGTGAAGAAAGGTGCTCAGTGCAGTGGGTTGTACTTAGAGTCTTATCTGATGGACGGAAAAGAAAAAGTGAAGAAATTGGTGAAAAAGAAATGTAGTTCACATATTGACAAACTTATGACAGAAGCAAATGTCGATGTATGTATGCAAAATCTAAAGGATAAACAATGTGAACAAGCCTGTCTGAGTGCAATACCTGAAAGGACAGCTTCAAATGGGGAATGTGAAGTCAGACCTAATATTGTTCTAGAGCATTATGAGAAAAGACCAGTTATGATGAAGTCGAGTACACCTGTTGACATGGGCAAACCACTGACTGTTACTGTGAGTATTTCTCTCAGTTCTTTAGTGTGATGACATCATTTTTAGCCTAAGAAATGTTTTATATATTATTATTAATATATTAGTAATCATTTTTCTTAATTTAAAAATTATGTCAGATTTTACTTCAAATATTACTGTAAAACTTATGTTTCTCAATCTCAAATTAAAATACTCAAGTCTGCAGTTAAACATTTTCCAAACTTTTTGCCTTGTGGGTCATTTTATGTTTTTATAAATTTGCACAAAATAAACTATGACATTGATTAAGTCTTTGATGATTGGTTTTGCAGGTTTACATTCACAAAACACTTTAATAAATTACACATCTAAGCAGCTAAAGTGTTCTAAGAGCTCTGTGCAAATTCCTTAAAGACTATTCCAGTGTTGATATTTATCCCATAAGGCAATTGATCTTGGTATTCCACCCTCTTTAAAATAGGTACCGGTACTTGATAATACCATGTTTCTAGGAAATTCATGAAAAATTATTCTTGTCTTCTTCAACAGCTGGGCCTTTCCCCAATTCCTCTTCAAGGTCCAGAGTCAGAAGAGGAGCTTTGCATCATACCAAGTCTGGACGTCAACTCTGATGAAATCATTGTGCCCAGCTTTATTTCAGTATCTGACCTCATGGACAAAGATAGGGTAAAATATCACAATTTCCTGAACTATCATTACACCAGAACGTTAAAGTTTTTATTGTCTTAAAGCTCTTATGAAATTGCTCCAGATTAATTTCTTCAAGGTATGTATAAAAGAAAAGTAAATTAATTTCTTGAGTTCTTTTTGCTTTTCAATACTTGCAAACAAATCTTACTTCTTACATGCTCTATTTTATTTCAGTATCAGAAAGAGCATTCTACAGTGCATAGCTATGTATTATTTCTTATTAAATTCTTGTAATGGTGAGGATATTTCAGGCACAACAATTAGTTACTTTTTTTTTTTTTACATTACTAAATCTAATTACTTGTGGAACTTTTTAAAAACATTTTGTTTTTTCAATTCAGTAAACAGCTAAATTTGGGATCAAGATTGGCATGTTCATTTTTCAAAATAAAATGCTTCACTCACAGTAATTTTTGTAGAACTATGTGCCTTCAGTATCGATTTTCAGCCTTTGTGCTAGCCAAATTTAATTATTTTCAGGCATTAACATAAAATGATTGTTCTTCAAAATATTGATGTACCGGTAACTAATATTGCACCAGTTCAAATTCGTTGTACATTTTCAAATTATGTAAAGTATACATCAAGTATTAGTCCTGCTAATTATTTTATTCAGTGACTATGAATAAAACACCATCGTATTCTTTGGTGTAATTTGAAAGGCTCTCCCGGAGTGTGACGTAGAACAGCCTCCTGCAAACTCAACAAAAAAGACTACAAGGCAAATTCCCAAAGCTTGTGATGACAACACAAGCAATTCAGGAAAGCAGCTGTGTATGATAGAGGGACAAAGCCATGGAATGGAAATAGATGCTTGTGACATGATGTCTGGACCAGATTGCGTTGGAGGAACTCATGATACGGAAGTGGTTAATAAAACAGCGAAGCAGAGCCAGCCAGCTGTAGACATAAACCAGAGCCCCGGGTGTTATGTCAGTGAGTTAAGAAATCAAAGCAAGGGTTCAGATAATGTCGTAAATGACAGTGTTAGGAAATTAGAGCGTACTTTTATGTCAAAAACCACTCAAAGGTTGACAGAACAATATAGAGAGATGGGTAGGAGTACGAATATATGTATGATAAATAGGTTCATTCACAAACTAAGAAAAAGAGATGGCCTAGAGTGCACTTGAAAGTGGACTCTTGACATGGCTGAGATCATGAAATAATGAGAATATTTACAAGACAAGTTCAAGTGATTATTCTTGTCCTTCAGTTTCTATCATTGCAATTTCAAAATTTCATCATATCGCATGTGGCAGTTTGTATTTGGCAACAGACTGCTTCAGGTTATTGAAGGCCGTCAAGAAAAAAAACTGTCACAACAGGTTGCTTGTGATTAGTTTTGTAAAAGAATGTCTCATATTCTCTTTCAAATTGCATTAAGAGTGTATGTTTAAGATATGATCTTTTTTCTGTTTTATTCAGTTGATTGAAAGCAGGTGTCTATTTGATATTTGTGCTGGATTCACACACTTTGCTCCGTACCTCTTTCATGAATTCTGCTAGATCTTGGAAATGATGTAAAATCTTGTTCTTTCTGTAGGAAAACCTACTGTTTGGCATGTATATTTTCTGCATAAATAAACATTTGCCCAGAGTCAAAATATTTAAGGCATTTGACTTCATCTGAGTGGCATTACCATTGTCTGGGCCATGTGGTAATTAATCTCCAGTTGTTGTTTTTTTTGTGCTCCCCAGCAAGTTATTGTTTCCTGAGCTCTCTGGAGCTTGAACATCTCAAATAAATAAGCAATGTCTTTATCAGTTCATTCAGCAATGGCCTCAAGCCACATGAATGCAAGTATTGGAAGGTCCTGTGTATGGATCATGCTTATTGAGAACATTTGATTAAAGCTGAAGTTGCTGTGCTGTATCATTGATTGCATCACCACTTTCTGAAGATCTACTGAGAAGATGAGTGTTCAATACTAGTACCATGCGTTATTTCTGAGACCATTTGTTAGGTTTCTTATTCTGCTGTGATTTTTCTCTTGTGTGCAATGAAAACATTCCTTGTGACGGACCCACTGTCTTTTTGTCTTTCATTCTTTATTGTTCAGTCTTGTAAAGGAATTTTGTTGAATTTTGGTCAAAGTACCATACATATCACCATTTTCATTACCCTGTCTTTTATAATTTGTTGAGTCTTGCTGACTCAGTTCAGTAAATGACGCCTGTTAGCTGTATACTGTCATCTGTAACATGGGACTACTTGCAGATGTTGCTTTGTTCAGTTCATGTCTCCATCCCGGCTCTCTTCAACATAGCATACACATTTTGTATTTCAATTATTTCTTGTGTGATATTGCCAGTTAATTTTCTTTAACACTTGGTCTGGAAGACACAAAGCTTTTCATTGCCTCCTTTTGTCATCTTTGAGGTTTGAGAGCCACACATCAGGCCTGTCTTTACCTCGTACAAGTAAAATCCAGTTTACAGCACCATTTTTCTATTTAAAATAGCTGACAATTTAAAACCAGAAGTAGAGATGAGCCTCTGTATGTCCTTTATAATGCTGTACGAAAATGTCCATTTGTCTCATTTTCAATATTCTTTCTTCTCTCCTAAAACGTGTAAGATGTCAGAACAGTAGTCTTTCACTAGTGTGAGCCAACTGGCTATTCTAAGGAATTGCTAGAGTACATGTACACATGACAAGTATGATCTGGGTTCGATGATTTTTGAGAGAATAAACTGTTCTACATTTTTCTTACTGCTGTGATATTATTGATAATACAGTATTCTCCACAAGGGCAGTTTTCGCAGCATTATACACTCTGGAGAAAGATTGAGGCCCCTACCAATACATGTATGTACTTACTTGCTCACAATTAAGGCGTTACGTAAATCGTCAATAAAATTAATGATTCAATTAATTTAAACCAATTAATACTACATGTACATGTATATATGTTGTAATCGGTGATAAATAAGGTCATATCAGCTGTATGTTACCTTAGTGTCGAGGTGAGAAGAATGTGAAAATTAACTTTTCCGAATGCTGAGGGAGTCAAATTGGATGATAGTTGTGGATTTTTAAATTCTCTTTTGAAGTGCTATACCAATTAGGAATAAAGATTGTTACAATGTACATTGTACTAATGTTACCGATGGCTTGAAAAATGATACCTTGGGAAAATTTAATTTGACATTTCTTTGATGGAGTAAGATTTGGGCAGGAAAGTTATGTATTGAAATTCCACAATGTGAGTATATGACCTATATATGGTACAGGTGAGACCTCAGGCAGAGGTTGCATTTGTGATTTCTTTTCTTTATAACTTTATTCGTTGTTGGTACTTTTCACCAAAAGTACTTGGCAATTGTTTCTTTACATATTTATTATTTATCATGCCAGCCTTTTCTAAATAGGGATTTATTTCAATACCCTATAAACTGAGATGGTTCTAAAAATTTATGACAGAATGCAATAAAACTAGTCATTTTGTTCTTCTCGGCTCTTGGTCTGCCGTTCATGTAAATGTGCAGTGTTGTCCTTTATTGACAATTCTTTTGTTGTTCTATCACTTTTGTGCCCCATAACTTTTCAATCAGGCTCAAATGGCTAGGACCTGCATTCATTCAGTCTTGGGTTTGAATCCATAATACTAGCCACAATGTTGTGTGCCTAGGAAAGATACTTTACATTTTTTTTTTTCTTTTAAGCTAAGTGTGAAGTGGGTACCAGCATCAATCTATTTTGGAAGTAAACCTTCAACAGATCAATGTCCTTGGAAATTATTCAATTGTACACTTTGTTGAATGCTATTGAAAACAGGTGGGGCCATACAATAACCCTTGAAGTTGCGTACAGTTGGGTTTGTTTTGTTTTTTTTTAAAGAGAGAAAATGAATTAACTTGCATTCATATGATGTATCCATGAGAAAGATCAAGATACTGGTCACATAGCCAATTGTAACAAGCTACTTTCCCCAAACTTTTATTTGGTTAGGGAGGACGGTACAGGATGCAATTATCAATGTGCAATTACTCACTCATTCATACTTGTTTACATCCATCCAAGCTATTTTTCATGCCAATAAACACAGGAAAAAAATCACAAAACATTTTGACATTTTTACAAATTTAATAAAGACAAAAGAAGCTTTACATCAAATCATTTAGACTTCTTCCCTTTCCCTTTGGATTTGGCAAACAATGCTGGATCAATGTCTTCGGGAGCCAAACCTTTGACAGAAAACAGTCTTTGCGCTCTCTCATCCAAGGTGCCTCCACACTTGAGGCCACGAGACATCAGAGCATGTTTGAGCCGATCAAGCCCCAAAGCAGCCAAGTCTTTCTCACTGCTGTGAAGTTCCAGGTCAACTGGAGCGTCGCTAGCAACATCACTCGTCTCAATCTCTTTCTTTACTGTCACACCTTCTTCACCATGAACAGGCACAGGCAAACTTGAAAGGAGTAGAGATGGCTTTTTTTCTTCCTCTTCTTTGACAGTAGTTGACACTGTTGATTCCTTCTCTGATTCATTTTTTCCTGTGTTCTCTGTATCCTTTGCTCCTTCTGTAGGACTTGATCCTTCCTCTGTGTTCATCTCAGGGCCACCAGGATGGGCTTCATTATCAGAATCACTTTCTAAA
>JBDFRD010227408.1:0-11372 GCA_039654405.1 Bullina lineata
AGAGAGAGAGAGAGAGAGAGAGAGAGAGAGAGAGAGAGAGAGAGAGAGAGAGAGAGAGAGACAGACAGACAGAGAGATAGAGAGATATTCCTCCACCTGTCTCAGTCTGTCCATCTGTTCAGCCTCCTCCCTGTTCTGTTCTTCCCTTCGCCGCATTGTGTAGTTTGGATTTGAATCTTCCAGAGTTTTGGTTCCGCCTGTCATATAAACAAAAACATAAGACTTGGAGAGGGGAGTTAAGGGAGTTTAGCAACTTCATGAAACAAAATAACCCTTCAACATTTCCTGTTTTTTTTTAATTTGGGTGAATCACTAGCCTGATTTATCAACAATAAAAAGTGAATGATGAAGTCCTGCTATGTCTATTAATTCTGTGTCATTCACTCATTGGCTGAGACATCTTTGACGCTGGTATTCAGGAGTCCTTCTCAAAACAACAAACCCCAAAACACATGGCCTGGTTGACAGACCAAACAGTCAGATGCCCTGTCAAATCATGAATCGGTTGGGAAGCAAACGAGGCAATTTTCAAAAAATTCTCTATTTCCCCCCAGCCACATAATAACAGAAAAGATGTGAGAGATAAGAAGTGTGAAGTAAAGGAGATGATGACGACAAATCTGTGTGCAAAGTCATCTGGCTTGCCCAGGACGAACTGAACAGAAGATATTTACTGGTGTCCTATGCTGTTCAAAAGCAAAAAGCATTAAAAAAGAGTGTAAAGTGTGAAGATTTCATTTCTCTTTGAAAAAAAAACTGTTAAAAAATATTACTTCTTTTTCATGATCACACAGCAGTGCGACATAAAGCTACAACAGCAACAAAATGGGCCAGAATATCTTAAATTTATTACATCGTACTCATCTGCAAAATACTGTGACTTGATGGTGGACCCTAATGCTGGGCAGCCCATACAATTATCTTAGTAATTAAGTTGTATAAAGTTAGTAAAAGAGTTCAAAAGGTGCAAATATGACTGCTGCAGACTGGAGCATTATCAAAGGCGGTGGATGTTGGTGGTGGTGATGTGTGTTTGGAGGAGAGGAGGAGGTTTTGGTCTGGTGATATGACCCCCCCTCCCCACACACACACACACAATTGGGCAGTAGGCTTTGTCTAATTTTAACTGTTCACTATAAACTTATGTAGTAATATTCTATCTCAAACCCAATCTTTTCCTCAAATTTTTTATCACAAACAGTTTTATCCCCCAATGCGCCTCATTTGGCTTTAACAAAAAATATGGCCCTTCTCACCTGGTCGTGTTCTGCTGGACCCGTAGCTGTTGGTCGGAGGACGAGTGTTGATACGCTTGTTGTCAATGTCAGATGCTCCAAGTTTCTACGAAAAGAAAAAAATGAGTGGATCTTATGAAATGAGAAAAATCATTGGATCTTAGACCCCCCAAGAGTTGAAGGGATGGACAGTGTGAGATTGCTGGCATCACCAAGTGGTGATAGCTGTGAAAAATGTATTGAAACAAATGAAAGAAAAAGGTATGCAAAATCAAAGCTGAACAGTCAAACTCCTCGAAACTTCATTTTAAAATTCTCTTGCTTTAACTCTTTGTGGACCAGATATTTTACTGATTTATACAAATTGTATATGTGACACCCTGAATGATTTACAGTGATTCAATATAAACAATATAAATCATGTTTACAGTCAAAGTACTGACACTAACCCATATAAACTATCAGTGTATTTGGAAATGAGTAGGCTCACTGCATTATAAAATTCATGTATTACTACACTCCTACTGCTTTAAAATATCGGAATGTTAAAGAAACAAATTTGTGATCTTATTCACAAACTCATACCAGCTATTGGTCATCAAAGAGTTAAGAATATCAGTACAGTAATATCTTAGTCTTTTTAAAAAAAATAGATCTAATATTTTTGAGTGCCGAGACGGAAAAGTCAAAAGGTAAAAAGGGAAGCATGAAAAAAAAAGTTGATTACAAAAGCAAAGTTAGCATGAATCAGGAAACTCCCAGATGATGAACATTCAAGACAACAGGAAGAACAGTTAAAAAAGGTGATTTTGTTATCCACTAACACACAGCTGAACAGAAAAGAAAACACATGGATTGAGAATTGCGTTTTCAAAGTCATAAATATAGAAAGGATAGAAGCTAATGAATGGAGTGGGGTAATGGAATGAGGGACACAAGGAAGGAGAGAGAAAGGAAGAGGAGAGGGTGGGGTTACGAAAGAGAAGTAATGATGGAATGGAAGGCAGTAAAAGAGTGGGGGGGGGGGGGGGAGGAGTGAGAGAGAGAAAAGACAAAGACAAATGCTTCAAAACCACCCAGTGGGTAATGTATATGTATAATACTCCCCACCTGTTATCTAACCCCCTTTCCTCTATTTTTTTTTTAATGGCAAGGCTCTTACTCCTGACCCTTCCTCCCTTAACTTCCACCTTTGACATCATTCTTCAAATTATCTTGACCTTGACCCCAAGGTATCACCCTGAACCTCACTCCCTGAAATGGATTTTCTGACTCCCAAACCCAGATTTGTAGACCCGAACCTTAATCCCTGTAGTGTGTGAGGCCACTCTCTGCTTCTGCTCCTCCAGCCTTGACTTGAGTCTGGAAGGCTCCAAGGTGCCTGTGGTGCCTTTCTTGGGGCGACTCTCCTCATCCTAGAACAAATTGAGGATTTTCATTACAAAGGCACAGAAGATGTGAATGTTTTAGAAAGAAAAAAAATAGATAGAAATGGTAGCACAAGAAGCCTAATAAGAGCACAAGATGTGGATGTCTTAGAAAGGAAAAAAAATAATTTGTGAAGAAAAGATGATACAAAAAGATGGAAATGGTATAGTTAGAAGGCCAATAACATCACAAGATGTGGATGTCATAGAAAAACAAATTGATTTGTGAAGAAAATATGTCACAGAAAGATGGAAATGGTGCTGTATGAAGGCCTATAAGGCCACAAAATACTTTAGGAACACTGAAATTCTCGCTAACATGGTTAAAAGCAACAAATTCATATTAATAATATAGCAATACATCCTTTGCAAGCACGATTATTTAGCTCAGAATGTCTCATACATGACAAAATATATAGTGTCTGCGTCATCAAAGTTATGAATGAAAAGTTTTTGGTCATGATTAGACACAGTAATGTCCTGGTTAAATTTTGTCGACAAAGGTCTTTTCTTTCCTTTTCAAGTCACCATATTATTCATGTTTAAATGCTGAAGAACTTGGATGTATGAACTATCACTCCTGGCAGTTTTTTGTGTGTACATAACCATCATGACAAATGAGGTTCTAGAACAGCCTCAACTGCAAAGAATAGATGTAACAGAAATATCCAATCAGTAGATTTGGAAAGCAACTACAGAAGGTTGGAAGTCATGACCACACCACACACAGACATTTTGGTAACAGAGGCACATGTCATAGATGCAACAGGAAAAACAAGTTCATCAAGTATGAACGCAAGAATAGATGTAATAGGAAGGCAGACATGACTGCAGACAGATGCAACAGTCAAAGATAGATGGATAGAGGGAGAGAGAGAAAGAGGGGGAGGGAGACAGAGACGGAGAGAGAGAGAGAGAGAGAGAGAGAGAGAGAGAGAGAGAGAGAGAGAGAGAGAGAGAGAGAGAGAGAGAGAGAAAGGTAGAGAAGTACTCACCGTAGTACTACTGTTACTGCTACGCCGAAGGTTTGAGCCTGTCACACCTGGTCCCTGTGACCTTGGGTTGTTGCCCGCTGTGCGCGTGGACCTGGCAGTGACGGGACTGGATGTGTTCGACCTGGCACACAGTAAAAGTAGGTCAGCACAATCTGCTTGAAGTCAACACAACAGTCACTTTAATGCAACAACCTCTACTCAGAGTGAAAACCCTACACAGATATTTTCTGTCGTGCGCTTTGTAAACATTAATGTTAAATACAAACAAACAGAAAGCAAACCTTATCAATATATATAAATACAAAAGTGCTGACAGATTATCTTCCCTTTGTTGTAAGTGAAATCCTTCCGTACCATTATAATATATGTATATATTTTACAATAAATAGTACAAACAGTCGCAGGTAATAGGTGAATAGGCATTTCACATCACATTGCTTTTGGTTAGTAATTGGGTTCTTCATAGCCTTATTTGAAACATAACATACATGGGCAAGGACCACAAACTGTCCAGTTACAATATGTCTTCAGGTTAGCCTTCCCGCAGGCAAGGATCAAAGATCATTATAACCAACTACTTATACTGATTTTGCTTGAAACAAAAGAATTCTCACTTGAGAGAAAGTAATATTAGCCCCATTAATGCCATTGATGTATAAAAGTATTGCTGTCCCTTTTCAGACTATCAGCAACAGCTGATGAGATGTGTTCTTACTTTGATACTCAACCGTATGGCATAATAGCATTTATGTACAAAAAATAACTGATATCATAGCATTTAAAGTAGCAATCTCTATTTGACTTTAGGACAATACTGACAATCCATTATGATCAAATAGCTTGACTTTACTTTCAAAAATGTCATCTTTCTCTAGTTGCAGGTACTGTCACTCTAACTTTGTAAGAAACACTACCCCCCACCCCCCCGGGAAAAAAAAAAAGAACAATATAAAACAAGAAAAACAAAAAATTTAAATACAAAAAAAGGAGCTTTGTTAGATAAAATAATATAAAGAAAAAAACTCTAAATAAAGTGATAAAGCGTTAATTGGCATTAAAAATAATGAGAGGCATTTAAAGCACCAATTAACGACAATGTTTTAGTTAAGCAATGAAAAAAAACTGTTTCTCTTCCTACAAGGCAAAAAGGTCAAAAGCATATATTAAAAATAATCTACAAATTTAAAAATCTCCTGGAAACATCAGTAACCCTTCCACCTTTCCCTTTTATTACTTTTTACACCCACTCTTGTTAAAACTGCCTCTATGAAAATCTAGTTACCGTACCCTTTATTCTTTGCAAACATGGTGGGTAATCATGTAATGATGACATTAACAGTGGTAGATTTCTACATCTACAACAGGAACAACTAATGAGGACGACATTACAACACCAACAATATAGAAAACGACAATAAGAGATATAATGACAACAACAACAACAAAAATGTGATATCCGAAGATAAAAATCACGATGATAAACACAGGACAATGAAAAAATATTTGAAGACGAACAACAAAATACTCAAATCGATTGGACTGAAATTATACCCCCAAAACAATAAGACAAACCTAAGTAACCATGAATGAATGATATCAAGAGATTCAGACCAAACAGTAAAATAGCATGACCATTATACGATAGGATGATGATAATAATAATAACACTAATAATAATAATCATAGATTGCCTTTGTGGAGCGCTTAGCCCCAGTTCTTTAGCTCTCATCTCTTACAGCAAGCTTTAAAAGATTGCTAAAACTTTGAACTAGCAAACGAAAACTAAAGTAAAACGAGCGAAGGAAAAAAAACAACAAAAGAACAGGCCAAAAACCATGCCTGCACAAGAAATTTTAGGCAACTAGGAGACAAGAGACAGTTGGTCAGGCCTCAGAGTGGCATACTTCCAGGAAGAAGTTGACTTCAGAAGACAAGTAGGTGTCAAACAAGCAATTGAGTTCTACGTGCTGCATCACATTATGAATGTCAATGGTGTAAGTGATGAGAATGCATGTGTACACAAAGTGTGAAAGATCACGAGCCCACGGGCTTTCAAAGTGTTCAGCGCTGTCTAAATTAATCTCAACAAGAAAAAAAAAAAGCACTCAACAGATAGCTTTTTTAAAAAAAATTTCTTCACAGGTTCAGAAGAGAAGGAACATTTGTTTTAAACAGATTGTAATGGCTTCTGATTCTGGCTAGTTTCTGAGAATTATAGTGCTAGCAGAAAACCATTTAATGCAATTCATAGTAAAA
Organism: Bullina lineata; assembly: GCA_039654405.1. Taxonomy (NCBI): domain Eukaryota; kingdom Metazoa; phylum Mollusca; class Gastropoda; family Bullinidae; genus Bullina; species Bullina lineata. The sequence goes on from JBDFRD010227408.1 coordinate 5,914, forward strand.
GATTGCTCGTGCATACAAATATGCATGCAAATTTGCCAAGTTTATTGCATAGAAACAAGATCCTTTTCTTTTTAAAGTTCGCTTGGTTTTCTTTGAATAATTGTTGAATGCCTGTAGAGTCTTACTAAAACTCTATTTTTGTTTTCATCAAAATGGACAATGCGGTTAATATTTCTATATCATTGTTACCAAAACTCACAGAATATATAAAAATTAATCCTTTGTGTTGAAAGGAAAAAAATAACAACAAAAGAACATTTGAAAAAAAAAAAAAAGGAAAAAAAAAAGAGGAATGGGTCATGGAAACTCAATCCCAGCCATTTCAAAGGTCTAGTACCCACAAGTTCCTTGGGTTAATATCTACAAAAAGCTCACAAAAGGTCTATAAAGAGAGACGGAGAAACTTGCTTAAAATTGTTAATTCAGTCCACCAAAAGGAAGAGTCGAGGAAAATTTCTGTCGAGTTTAAGGGGGGGACACGATACAAGGGCTTGGCGTTTCAGTCGAGTCCGAAGTAGTGCTCTACCTTTCCCCGACCACCTTGGTTCTCCTGATGGCCTCCCTTTGACCTGCGCTGGTACTGCCAGGGCCGTTGGCCCGAGGGACCGCTGATCTGGCCACTCCAGAGCCAGGCTTAGCCAGATGGGACGTGGAGGTCGCAGATGAGCTGCTGGCGTTTGGCTTGGCCAGGTGAGATGTGGAACCCGCGGGACTGCTGCTGGGTTTGGCCAAGTAAGAAATGGAATTGGACGGGGAGGGCGACGGGGACACGGATGGGGTCGTGGAGGTACTGGACTGTCGAGAAGAGTGATCGGCCACACCACTGGCAGCCAAAATGAGGGGTACGGGAGGGGGGGGGGGGAGGGGAAAAGAGGGAGGGGTTGAGAGAGAGGCAGGGCCCAGATGTCAAGTCAGTGGGTTGTGCAGAGAACACTGGAAATGAGAGGCACCCTCCACACCACACTCTAATATGTTCATTGTTTCAAACAGCCCATACCTTTCACACTGGCCAGGGCGTTCAAGTGATACTCCCATATAAAGGTTTAGAAAATAAATTAAACTTATTTGAGAGCCTTAAATTATGTGTGAAAAATGCCAAAGATCAGATTTCTTTCAACGGGTCCATGTATTCCTAAAATGTTGACTTTCATTTTTTCCGCAGCTTACATGAATGATGTCTCAAAACAAAATTGGATCATGATCCGCATGTACAGCTATGCACCAGTCTAATTTTTTTAATCCTTTCAAATTTCATCCAAGGCTCCGTATAAATATATTTAATCTCCACTGAAAATTCTCTCTGTCACATTCACTGCCTTGTGGATACATTTCCCATTGTTCTTTTATTTCTTAATTCCCTATCCTGGCCTGTGTTTTTACTCTGGTGTAATGCTGAGGTTGTCTAAATCGTGACGAGGGGGTCTCGGGGGAAGAGTTGATCCAACAAGATGAACAGCTAGATATATAATGATGTCATGTATGACATCATTGTACTCCTTATGCTCTAGCTAATTTGAGGGCTGGTATAATAACATTTTTAACCCCTGCTCTTCAGTAGACAAACTGAAGCTTCATTGTCCTTGTAATGAGTTGAAACAGGAAACCGGTACTTTAGACTGAGAATGAATTTTTGAAATTCGAACTTTGGGATCTTACTTTCAAGAGTATGCAAGAGGAAGCGATATCAGAAACTTAACAGAGAAATTCTATCAGCCCCTCAAGGAGGGGAAAATCAACATTGTTACTCTAGGATGTGGTGACACAAAAACATAACTTCATAAATAAACAGGAAAAAAACATAATTAAAGGCACTAAAATACTCCGAATCTAGATTTCTAGCTGTACTACTTGTAAAGGGAGATCTGACGTGGACAGGGTAGACTTATCAGTACTCTAGGTGTCCCATGTCTTCGCGTGTACATTTGTGGAGCAGGTGTGATCTACATTCTACCTTCCTGGTGTTTGTCAAACGCACACGTGCAGATAAGTGCAGACACGCCAAGTGTGATTGAAAAAAAAATTCAGTATAGCATTAATAATAAATGTAAGAACAGTTTCCTTCGTGATAAATAGAAGCATTACATCTAGCTGATACTATATACAAAATATGTTTTTGGGGGGAAGAATGTATTTTATATAAAACCTTTCACAGACATCTTCAGCTGTGTCCCTTTGTTCTACTTCGATTCTAGATATATATTTTTAGGTCCCCTTTGCAACTTGGTAGGATAAAGACAAAGAGACACCTAGCACCTTAGAGATAACAAACTTGAGAGACTCGGTTAGATGTATATGGGAATGAAAGGAATTTCTTATTGGTTACCTCAATGCAAAAACTGTTTTGGTGAATAAAGACAGGATTAATTTGTATAAAACTTGTTTTCCTTATAATGAAATCCTCATAGACAACAATACACTAAAAGCTTTGTCTAGTCTTTGGCAAGTAAAACACACTACAAAACCTGTAGCTCTACATTGATTGACATCTAAAACCAGGACCATTTTAATTAGAAATGAAAGGGTTAAAATGGAATATATGTCTATATACAGTGATGTAAAAATGGGTTAGGGCAGGTAGGGAGATGTATCATATGATACTTATTGATCAGTATGTAGGGAAATAATGATAGATATACACGTGTGTCAAATCAAAGTTATTAGTCTCATGTAAATGTCTGAGAATGTAATGATGTATGAAATAGGAGCATTAAATAAAAGCCATCAATGTCCAAAATGTTTGCCAACGACATGACGAGAACAATATGAATGAAATGAAATGTTGTAATGAAACTTGTATAGATCAACGAAGAAAAAAACCCCAAACATTCTCCATCAAGATAATTACAAACATTTTCCATCAATATAATACGTACCACTCAAGAAGAAAAGCTTGCAAATATGAAATGGGGAGGAAAAGAAAATTAGAGGTGAACATGATATGGGAGTGGGGGGAGTCTCACTTTTTATTCAGGTGATTGAGGTTATCCACTTGGGAGTTTGGTGACAGCTGACCCACTTTCTTTACTGTGTCAGACACTGTGCGTCGATACTGTGTAGCTCCACCAATGCGTCGCTGTTCCTTTGCACTCTGGGTTGTCAGAGCATTTCTGTAAAACAGGCCAAGCGTGTTATTGAACAGAACCTCATTGGATCAGAGGTAAAAGGATGAGGTGCTGCAGGCGAGTCAAACAAAAAAATAACCCAAAGAGTTGAGATTAGGTGAGAAGGGGAAACAAAAAGACATCAGTCCACACCTGTTAATGCTCATCGATATGAAAAAAAAAAGTTTTATCCTGAAACGTGTTTCTCGTTTCCTCAAAATGTAACACCTATGTTTCAAATCACAAGCCACTCAATAGTTTCCACTGTTTGTAGATTCAAAAACATGCCTGTCAATTAGAAAAGTTATGTATTTATTTAATCAATAAAAATTTGTTCATAGTCAAATTCTGGCTTCCTAACAAAATTCATTATGCTTGAATCATACTTCTCAACCTAGCTGTCTACAAACATGACATGCACAGTATTATTCAGAACTAGATAAACAGCACAGAAAATATACAGACTTCTAATTTAAAGGAAGCCAGAGCAAAAGAAGGAAAGAGCCCCAAAACAGGGAGAAAAAATCTCTGTGCAGTTTTGAAAAGCACAGGGAGATGATGACAAGATTATATGAACGGACAAAAATGATGGTTGAAGAGGAAAGAATTTTATCTATTACAGAAGGAGAAGGGGGTGGCACGGGGCGTGGTAGAGAGAAAAAGAGAGAGGAAGAGAGAGCTAGGTGAGTAAAGTGAGAGTAAGGGTGAGAAAGAGAGAGTCGGATGGAGTCCAGTGTATGTGTGCACATGTGTACACACACACATACACAAACACACAATTTACGCTGAAACACAGACATATAAGATGGGTCAAGTGGACACAAAAATTAAAGACCTCAGCAAAGAAAAAAACAAAACAACCTGAAATCATATCTAAAGTTAAAATACAGCATAAAACATTTTGTGTTTACACTGTTCAAGACACAAATAAGTTATGCAAGGCACATAGCATTTGCCTCAAGAATGTTAAAAAAGTTTAAAATCAAATCAAAGTAAAACAAGAAAGCAGGCGATTTTATAATCTGGTTTTGATTTAGACATTGGCACTGATATGAAACGTTGATTTACAAATTGTCACTCACCTAAAAGTTAATAGAGAAGTTACCATGCCTTTTAACTGTAAGTTGATTTAGAAATCAGAATCGTGATAATAAAAATTCATTGCAAACCAGCTTTTACAAGAAAAGTTGATAAGTTGATTGATAAGTGAGCACTGAGCTGTGATAAATTGTTGGTCTGGCTAAATTACAAAAAAAACAAAACAAAAAACAAAAACCCCCCAGAAAATATGAAAACTCATATATCTGGATATGTATTTATTGCCAACATTTCAATGTAGCGCTTTCTACCAGATGTCCTGCCAGCAGTCTCTTGTTTTTGCTTTATCGTATAAAAAGAAACTTGAGTGTTAGCGATTAGTACAAAACTCATTAAAAAGAGAAAAGCACACAAACAAAAAACCAAATCAATCATGCAGTATATCACACCTTAGCCTTTTATTCAATAGCAACCAAACATAAGCACCATTACACAAGCCAGCTCAGCTAAGTAGCTTGTTCGTATTTTCTCACTCTAACACTTGATGCGCCACATACCAGTTCATATGATTATTACTCTCTGTCTGGTAGTGGTTTTCTTCCTCGTTTTTAACCTTATGAATAATTTTAAGGACTTTTTCAACTTCCCCGGGTTCTTTAATGTTGGGAAAAAAAAATAAAAAACCCAAAATAGAGAAATTTAGGACTCTCTTGGAAACAAACAAAAAATCAAAAAAAAAAAAAAAAAAATCGAAAGTCTTGCAATGAACCCCAAAGGGGCAACCTCCCCCTCTTACTCCAATGCTTACACCATTTCCCTTTTCTCTGAGCTCAATCCTGTTGCCTTTAAAGAATCAGCAACACTGTCTCACATACCACTCATTCCGACATTATGCACAGGATGGAACACAACTCCTCGTCCTTTCACAGTGCTCTACCCTTGTGCCCACAATGCCCTACCTATACTCCGCCTCCGACAAGATGTGACTCCCATCCTCCCGAGGTGAGCGGTTGCACGAGGATGGAGACGGTATGGATGAAGACCCTCCTCGGCCATAAGCATGCACAGGCAAGGACGAGGGCGGCGGTTGTGATCGGGGTGGAGGTGGGGGAGGAGGGTGGTGGTATTGTTGTTGCAGTTGGTGAAGATGCTGGGTATTTGCGTAGTGGTTGTGACTAAAGTGCATGTATGTGTGTGTGTGTGTTGCATGTAGTGAGATGGGGTGGGGGTGGGGGTGGGGGGGAGGAGTCGTAATCTCCTCCTCTCCTCTGTCTGTCTCTCTCTCTCCCTCTCTCTCTCTCTCTCTCTCTCTCTCTCTCT
>JBDFRD010227517.1:0-22270 GCA_039654405.1 Bullina lineata
GATTTTTTAGTTGAAAACGGGCTCTTATGCGGACAGATTATATAGGAAAAATTCCGTTTCACGAGAATGGCGGGTTCCTTAGGCGGAGACCACTGTAATTGAAAATAAAGTGGATATTCTTGAAACCATTTCCAAATGCACTAATTTTCATGATGATAAGGACAAGAAAGTTAAAAATGCAAATTTAATAAACATAATTATGAAGAAAATGCTTGTCTATGATTTTTGTGAAGAAAGCATACGTGTTAATCAGTATGCTTTTGATACTGAATTCTCTATGAGACATACTGTTGCATCGAGAAAAAATTAATGTTTTTTTTTATATCTCGTTTTCATTGCTTTTTCTTGCCTTCTTTTTACACCCACTTGTGAAGACCCTTCTGTCAGATCCTGTGCCCAGTGTGAGAGTCACTGCTGTTCATGGAGTGGGTGAAGTGCTCTGCTTATACTGGGAACTCATTCCTGTTGAGGTTTGATTTCATCTTTCTTTCAACAACTCCTGTTATTGATATGTGGGAAAAATTAAAACTAAAAAAAAAAAAAAGAAAACAAAATGACATAAGTGTGCTGAAATGAAATTATGAGAAGTAAAGAACAAAACATTAGAATAATTGAAGTTTTTTTGTCTTGTTTAGTGGTGGTGATATAGTAGAATGCAAAGTCTTTGGTACTTCGTGAGAATATAATGCATGCATTGTGCAGGTGGCTTTGTCAAATTCTTTTACAATAGTCTAGTCAGATTTGAAGCTTCATACTGGCTTTGGCCAATGAAATTAAACTACATGTATTAATTATTTTCCTTGTGCATCGTATGTTATGGATACATGTTTCTAATTAGGTAAAATGATTTGCAATTAAAAAGAATGTACTGCGGCTCTAAGCTTTGAAGAAGGTCATAGAATTTCACTGTCAGTAGTTGAAAGCAGGAAGCATGGTTAGTGCTTTGTCCAAATGAATCTCTCTCTTTGAACCTTAACGATTCATGATGTTTCTTACCCCATATAAATGTTTACATTGGAAATTACTTTGAAAAATGTATTGGTTATTATGTGTTTCAGGTAATTCAGTGCCTCATATCCAAACTGGTTCAAGATTTGGTCTATGACATCTCCTCCCCAGCGGTGCGACTTGCAGTTGTTAAGGTTGGTCATTATTTTCAGGGGAATGTTATATAAAGGTTGTGATATTTCCCTCTCCTTTATCCATTTCACCGCTTTAAAAAAAATCCTTTTTTTTTTTTCTTGCATATATATATATATATCATGATGATGATGATGAAATATTTTTCATCCCGGTCTATTTTCAGGTAATGCACAGACTTTGTGACAACCACCTGTGCATTCCAATACTTAAAAAAGTATTGCCTGAGCTTCGCAACTTTGTCCATGACCCCTCTGAGACTGTTCGTGTGGCTATGTTTGATCTCTTACTCAACGTGAAAGGATTGAGAGCCATAAAGTTCTGGAATGTGGTGCCGATAGAGCACATCCTTGCACGGCTTGCTGTTGACCCTCTGACCATTGTCCGTCGTATCATGAAACTTCTCCGCCCATCTTTTGTCCCCCTCAACCAATCGCCATTGGAGCAAGCACGGAGGTGCATAACACTAATCAAGGGCAACCGTCAAGCAGCACGACAATTTTTCCTTCACTTGCCGCAGTATTTGGATCTCCAGGACTCTGTGAACTACATAGTCATGATTTGCCGTTTTGTGTTGGAGAACTCTCGGAGGCAAAATGCTCTGCTTGCAGGCGAGGATGAAAGCAGTCTTGAAGAAAGGGATAGTAATGACTCTAGAAATCCCTGTGACAGTCGACCCAAGAAGAAGCGAGGTGAACAGGTAAGTTGATTAATCTATTTAAAATTAAAGCCTCCTTTTTCCATATTTTTTTAAATTTTTACTTATCTCAATAGTTAGTACAATTTAAATAAAAGGAGAGTTTGTTAAAACTTGTGAAAGTGATGCCTCAAACAGCAATTGAAATCACTGCATGTATTATATTTATCATGTACATGTCATTTCAGAAAAACAATTGAAGACCTGTTTGCTTAGATAATTTGGTATTGTTTTATGTTAGCAATTCCTAGTTTTGAAATTATTTATCTTGTATGAAAAGTCTTGTAGATTTATTTTATTGGTGAACAGTGAATCTTAGTATTGGAAAGAGCACGGCAAGATTGAAATGTACAGTTGTACCGGTATGTATAAAGAAAGTGGCAGGTCATTTCTTCATTTTTTTGTCTTTCCTGTTGAAATTAAATGTAGTATTTTTCAAGTCACAATTTATTTACAACTGTCTTAATATGACTGTCTCAGGTTTGCACTCGCATAAAAAATACTTGTTAAAAAGGTGTATAATGATGGACCCAAATATCAAAGACACTTTTCTTTTTTCAATTTTTTGTTTGTTACTGATAATGCACACAGTTTATTTTTTAATCCTTGCAGGATGCCGGTGACCAAGAGATACATGAAGAGGATGTGAGTCTGACTGATGGAAACGACAAAGATAAGGAGGATGAAGAAGAGCAGCTTGATGCCGTAGTGTTTGCTGGAATGGTGGAGGGTATTTACCTCATGTACACAGCCTTAGCTGCCCAGCTGAGGAGTGAGGCCAATAGCAAACTACAAGAGGGTCTTCTCAAGAAGCTGGGCATCATGACTAGGGAGCTACTGGCAACTTCAAGGAATCCTGAGTTGGACACTGCATTGATTGCCCTTGCGGGATACCTCCCTAACAGAACTCTTCCTCTTATGAGACAGAACTTGTTGAATCGGCTAAAGCACAGTTCTCTTGAGACGATGGATGCTGTGTCCATTGTGACTTCTTTGGTCAAGTGGGGTGAGACAGATGAAATAATTGACATGGTCAGGGACTCTGTGGAAAAAGCATGGGCCAGTGTTGAAAATGTCACCCCTGACAAGAAAGTACAATCCAAGAAAAAAGCAGTTGCCTTTGTAGAGGAAGAAACTGGGCTGACACTCTCAACTGCGATGAACCTGACCTTGAAGATGATTTCTCAGGTTGAGTGCCGATCGATACTGTTGAAAAAGCACACAACAAGACTCTTGTCCCTCACTAATTGTTTACAGAGAGTGCTCATCTTTCTGAGAGATGGAGTGGCATCAGAAACTGGTAGTCATTCTGAACTTTGGTCTCAAAGTGGAGCAATGTTTGCTCTCTATGTCAGGCTGCTGGTGTTTCTTAGCACAACTTGCAAAGACACAGCTGTGAAACAGATTGTAGATATGCTTGTGTGGACTCAGAATGTGCTCCCACAGAAACTTGCTCTTTCCACAACAGAGGAGGAGGAGATCTGGCAGGAGCTTGCAGTTACTGTGGCCAAGACCTGCAAAGCTCTGCTAATGATAGGGGTGCAGGATAAAGAAGTACTGGATCACATGACAGAGCTGAACCTTGGATTCCTCCGACTTAAACCAAGATTGCCACTGACCATGGAGGTGTTGTCTTGTGCGTATCAAATGACCCAGCTAAGGCCTGAGACTATACCATCAGCACCAGCATTGTCTGACTCCATGCCGCAGGAACAACTTCCTCCCAATGAATTGAATGTACATCTGAAGATGGCTTGTTCTTGTTTGATTCAAAGCCTTGAGTCAGTATCAAAATTTCTGGTTAACTCTGAAAATAATGATAAAAGTGAGAGATCAGAAACATGTCAGGTAGCCACCTCTTTGTGCCCTGTTGTGGCCAAAATTATTCAGGCACTGGTGCAGAATAAGAGATCTCCACCTGATTTAGACCAGGGGGTCTCTTCTGTTGTGTCTGTCATTATCAAAGAGACAGAGAAGGCTAGTGTAGAAGAGGAACTGCCTGAAGATGGAGCGTTACCTCAACTGAGCTCAACTTTGCTGAATATTTTAGTGAAGAGTCCCAAGACTAGAAGGTTTGTGACTTCTTCTGTTATACTCTACAGTGAAAAGAATCTTAAATTAAGTTTTTCGTAGAAGTTCTATCTTTGCTACCAATTTAACTCTCTTTAGGCTTAGACAGAGGCCTACTTTCCCCTTTGTATCAAGGCCAACAGATCACCCAAGTTTCACCAAAGTTTGTGTTCACACCAGACACTTTGCTGTACTTTCAAACAAATGACTGTAGAAAGAATAAATGAGAACAGATCTTTGGTTAGTGTTCAGTAAAATAATTGAATTCATGCATATTATTATGAGTTTGAAAATAAGCACAGTCTCAAACCATTACTAAAAAAGATCTGTACATTTTCTGATGGTGTTTAAATTATTGTTTTTTGTTGACTGTGTTTCTGTTATCTCTGATGGTGTCCAAATTGGGTTGTCATTTAGAATATATTTTCTTCTTTTTCAGACTCCTTGTTGATGAGGTGTACAAAATTCTGGACCACTCTGACGTGCCAAGTATTCATTGTCTGTATGGCATTGTGCTTGCAGTTGCAGCTTTCAAATCAAGTTTGTCAATTTTTTTCACATATTCATTGTGCTTAATTATAAATAATGTAATGATGTTTCTTTGAAAATGTTAAAAGTTGGATGTTTGATTGCAAAGTATTTTCTCTTTCTTTGATTATACCAGAGTAACCATTTTAGGGGTAGGGTGGGGACATTGTTTTCATTGTATTCAGACTTGAGTACATTTATGGCAAAAACCATTGCGCTGTACAATGAAAAATAAGCCCCTAAAAGCTGAAGTCGGTAAATTTCCGCTGCGTTGGACCTAACGCATGTCGGAAAGTCTGGCGTCGGATAATCCAACCAGTATATGAACATCAAGCTGCCTCTTCAGAACTTACTGTTGAAACTGTTTTCCTTACTGGATCCTCTGACCTTTGGTCAAATAGCAACAGGAACAGAGCTAAAGAAACTTGTTCATATTTTTCCAACTGTCTACTCCTTCTTTTGCTGAGGAAATTCTTTTCATGCAAAGTGACACAGACTTCCTACTGGTTCAGTTTTACAAGTTTATTGTTTTTGTGTGTTATTATTCAATCACATTATGTGTGCATGTTGAGTACCCTTTTTCTTTGTTATTATAAAAACATATATTTAATAAGATTATTTTTGTACTGCAAAATAGGTGATTTGGATATCGCGAAGTGTTTAAAATTTTAGTAAACCGCATTTTCAAAAAAATTTCAGACAATTTTGTCATGGGTCAGTTACAGGTCTGTATTATGATCCTTAATGATGATCTTGAAATTTATAAATGTTTTATTGCATTTCCTTACAATCTTCCTTGTGTGACTCTTGCAGAATTCAAAGACGGTGTAGATGCAAGTTTGGTAAGGTCTCTCTATCGAACTTTGTCTGCTGTGACCCCAGATGAAATGGATGAGGATATTTTCAGGTTGGCTTCTCTAAGTTTCTGATTGGAAATACTGATTACCATCAATTGTATCCGTCCTAGGCTTTTTAAAATGAAAACAGCAGCCATAAATTTCCAATATAAATACATGTAATAAAAGTAAAACATGACTTTTCAGTTTTTTTGGTACATCTATCATTTTCTATATTTTACATGTACTTTGTTTAGGGTGTTTTTTTTTCTGATCTTGAAGTTTTTCTCATTTGAAATGAGAGTTTCATGAGGTCAATGCCACTCTTCAACTATATGGCTGCTACTGCTAGCTGTTGTAGCTGAAAATTCCAAGTCTTTCATCTAGGATAAACTGTTCCAGACACAAATTTACGGTTCCATTTTGTCATGTGGTCTGAAAGTAAGGGGATGATAGTGACTTCCAACAAATAATTTATCTTCAGCTTCAACTTTGCATTAACCACTGCAAACAGCGTAGTATTTTGTGTTCTGACTGTAAACTCTCCTATCTTTCTACCTTTTGCTGTGGGTTCAGATCCTTGCTTTGAAATTTATCCTTGGAAAAGACACTTTATATTTTTTTTTTCCTCCTTGAAAGGTACAATTTGGATGCCGGCTAGGAAATCAACCTATGGCAGAGTAATATCCTACTTTGAAAGTTATATAGTGTATCTGTTTTGTTTCATACTCTTGAACTTAGGTTTTTTTCTGGCTCTTCATGTCTAAGGCTTCACTCACCTTGATAAGATTCTTGTTATCTGATATGTTTACTCTCATAAGAAAAACAATTATATGATGATATCTCTAACTCACATCTTGTTATCTAATCATTTTAGGGACTTAAAGGAGAAAACACAAGAACTGCTTCACACTTTGGCGAAAGATGGTGACACCGAGGATACGCTGTCAACCTAACACACCATTGTGTTGTTGCTGAAGACTTTTCGTTTTTGCAAAGTGCGGCCTTAATGTCATTGCCCCCCACCTCTCAGTAACATGTTGTGTTCTTAAATGTTTGTCTTTTTCTATGAGTAGACGAGGAATAGAATAGAAAGTAATCCCATACATAAAATTAAAATTTATGAAGTCAACATGATATGATATATAGAGTCCTATAGTTTACATTCACAAAAAAGTATAATATGTTTACTTCAAGCATATGAAAATTGTTGTGTGATTCGTGTAATATTATGCATAAGTACATGTACATTGTTTAGTTACATAAAATATTGATGAGTATTGTATCAGGAAATATGTTTTAAGGAAAACATTGATTAAATATGTAATTAGCCTTATAGTATTATGTACCACAAAAGAAATTACTTGTAAATGTAAGACATGTGTCCAAATCATTAGTGCAAGAATGCAACATTTTTACAAATATGAAGAGAAAGGTTCAGCTTTGACATAGAATGGATGAAATTCCTATGTCAGATTTTGAAGACTATTGCATGGCTATACTTTTTCACTAACCTTTAAAATTTAAAACCTGTATGTATTGCTGTATAAGTACTGTTGCTTCCACTTTACATGAAGCATAATGCATGTGTAATACATGTATATGATACAATGACAATTTCATGAATTGCTTTTATTTATCTTAATCAAGCTTAAGCAGAAGTGATTGTGAATCATGTGGGTTTTCTCTCGGATAATAAAGTTAATTCGGAAAATATTATTCTTGCATCTCTTCTTCCTTCATGTCTTATTGGTATTTATTTATCAGTATCATTGTGAATATGATTACAATTTATAACCATATTAGGAGGTTGTCTGTACTTTGATACACCACACATCAATATGAAAAAAAAATATTCAGTACCGGGGTTCGTCCAGATTTCATATTACCTGAAATACATGTAGATCAAAACGTTTTTGAAAACGGTATATCTTCAACTTCTTGAGGATAAAAGTGAGCTTAATGCCGCCAGTGTTATAGCTGCTGTTGCTGCCGCAACAACTACTACATGCACTACTATCACTACCATCGCCATAAGTTCAGAGGAAGACCAATCACAACACTACCAACAATCCTGAACAAAGACCTTTTTCGCCTGCCAACCCCACTAAAGACTATAAGTGACTTAGTGACTTAGAACACCTGAAATGCATGACCCAAGATCGAAAACCCAAGGATAAGAGAAGCAGCCGAGGCGTCCTCGTCGCAGCATGAGGACGCGGAAGGCGCTAAGTTAGGGTTGCAGTAAGTCTTGTCATTCCGTCTTTTCGTTTTATGAAAACACCACATTACTCAACTGTCGCTCCTGCTCTTCATTGAAGACGGTGACATTAATCCATCTATCTGAAGCAGGTTTTTGAGTATCAAAAGAAAATTCCGGAAATGGGAGAGCAGTCCAAATCTTAATAGTGTAGGGATACACTGAAGCGGTCGAAAGCAAGGCTACTGTATTACAATTAACCAAGGCGATCGTAAGAAAACAAGAGACAGAGAGAAGAAAAGAAAGAGAGATTCTCCCCATCAACCTGGTCATCTCTTGACCTGTAATATTTTGGTTGTCTTATTTTATTACACATGTACTAATATTACTGCCCTTGTTCAGTATCTGAGTTGCTCATGTTCTCCCACCAAGCACCTACCACTTTTGTATAGAACACGCACATGACTAGATCTATGGTCAAATGTTATGCTGGTGATGAATTGAAGTTTTCTGCAGATTTCATTGGTGGTTTAGTTAGGATGCAGAGGCAAAAGGGTGACATATGAGAGACTGCACTGTTGTCTATGATCAGCACAGAGGTTGTAACCTTATGCACAACGATATGTGGTCGACGAGCAGGATAACGTACATGTAGTTAGACCGTACGTGGAATATGCCAGAGGTGCCGCGATTATTTATCCATTGTCCAAGACGATGACGCAGGAGCTCATTGACTTCGTATGGACCTAGAATACTTTTAAGAACAGCTGTAACTGAAGCTGTTCCGAGGTCCTCTAAGTCCTGAGACACGCCACCTTTTGAATACATGTGAGACAGCTGATGCAGCCCTGTCTATGCACAATCGACTTTTGAAGAGTTGGTGGCTATTATGCCGCAGAAATGGAGAAATATTGCGCAACACGGTAAGGCTGATCATGTATGAGATGACATTTTGGTGTCTGCATTGGCATTCTATTTTGAAGTGTTCAACTTTTGCACCCGGACATTTTAGAACAAGAACATAACTCAGTTGTTCTCGTTCGTTGCGTCCGAATTCAGACACCAAATTTTCTGTAAAAAAAAACAAAAAAGAACTTGAAGTTATATTTCCTTTTTCACTTGTCTGCATATTTCTAGATTAGATCTATAAACAAAAGTGGGAAAACGCACAACAAACACCCTTCATCGCTTGTTATAAATTAGAATCTACTGTTCGATCTGTGATAGAAGTTACCATACTCACGTTGCTGGTGCAATCACTGTGGTAGCAAACTCAATTAAGTTTAAGATCACTAGACTACTGATGCGTTTTTAGAATTAAAAAAATAGATAATTGCATTTAAAGACCATAGGCTCAATTAAAAATTTTTGGATCCTTTTCAGAATTTTGGCGTAAAATAGCGAGAGTTCGTGGACAAGGAGAAAATAAACAAGCAGCGACCGTTAACCTTTTGCCCATGACCTTTGACCAGAGGTCAGACATGGCTGGAACAGAAGAGGGCGGGTTGCTACTTGGGTTTGACTTTAGCACTCAACAGGTTGGTCATTTGCAAACACGTACAGTCCATTTATAGGCACTACAGGTCTAGGGGTAAAAGGTCTAATAATCACGGATTTCGTTTGCCGTTGAATAGATCTAGGGATCCATGTAGTATTGAGGCCTACCATTGATGTGATCAGAACTTGGTCAAGGCAGGGGACGCAATGAGTGACAATGCCTGCAGGCTACAGCATCACAGGTGTCACATAGATCTAGATCTAGATCTAGATCTACGTAATCTCAACATTTTTCTCAGATCTTGTGATCTAAGGCTTGAAGGCAATAAAGAAGAAAACTGTATTTCTGAACAAATTAATGGAGCACTGGATTCAGTAATCCTCTGTGTAATATAAATGGAGAGGACTAGATTTCCCTAAATCTTAGATTCTGATAGCATTAACTCATTAACATTTTTTTTAAGACTCAAAAAAATGGACAAGAATGGAAAAAGACCTGCCTCTAATAAGAAAGTGAAAGAGCAAACCTGGAACCACCTACTTGTGAATTACTCTGCTATAACGAAGCTGACGCGCATCAAAGTTTGCCAGCGATCAGGACGTCTTTACATCAAACCAGCAAAAAAAAAAAAAAAACCCTACAAAAAACCCCCTTCTTTTCCTGATTTTATGAAAAATTTAATCTAGCTCTAATTGTGGGTTGTGTTTCGTACCAAATGCATAGCTAGATACAAACCAGTGATCTATTCTAACATGGACATTTACACCAAGCAACCAACTCTCTTTTCAATTTTCGTGGTGGGCTTGCGAATTAAACAACATTTTTTCCAAAGCGATTTTTTAGCAAAGCGATGCTGTTTTTTATTTTTCATTTTAAGGGAAGTAATTTTACAGCTCTGACATTACACAGGAATAGCCTACATCTTTCTGTCACTGAGATGCTTTCAAACAATCACGATGCTGATTTCAGTAAAGGGTGGGAAATATTCAAATGATCAGTATGTTGCATTCAGTTATTTATATGTATCACCTCGTTCTGAGAATGAGCCTCTGTATAGTAAGAGAAAGAAAAATCATACAGAAGGAAATAAAAAAAAAATTTGTTTAATTAATTTTAAGTTGATTCCACATTAATTCTGAAAGAAATGATTATTTTGTTTTACCTTTTGTCATTTTCTTCTACCTTTCCATTCTCTCTAGATTAAAGTGCTGGGACTGTCGACCAAGTTTGAACTTGTTTATGAGAGTTTTGTGCAGTTTGATGCTGACCTCCCAGAGTTCAAGTAATTAGTCTTTTGTTGATTACATGTAGCAAAATCAGAAGTGTAAAAATGTATGCTTAATAACTTGTATGGACAATCTTACTTCCATTCATTAGGTCAATCACATCAATTCTGGTCTTTAATTCCCAGCCCTTTTATTAAATTTTATACGTTGACAATACAAATGCTACACAGCAGACTGCTCAAGTTAAAACTAAATCAGGGATAGAGGATGATATTTAGTAGCTATAAGATAATGTGCATTGAAGGAACTTTGCTTTTACTAATTTTCTGAATGTTCATTATTCTTCCTGTTCAGAACGCACGGTGGAGTGCATGTCCACGATGACCAGCTGACGGTAACTTCACCACCTCAGATGTGGGTGAAGGGCCTTGATGTACTCCTGGGAAATATGAAAGCTTCAGGATTTCCTTTTCACAAAGTCGTGGCTCTTTCTGGAGATGGACAGGTTGTGTGAAGTGTTTTGGAAACCTGTGATTTCTTCTTGATTATTTTGAATTTTATGTTCCGTCTGAATAATACATAGTGGTGACTTAAAGATAGATTCTTCATATATTCAATTTAATTTTTTGATTTAGAAACCAGTGAACCCCAATTTTTTATGATTTTTCGTCATTCCTTGGACTAGCTAGAAATGCTAACTTGGTATAGATAGAGCAAAGTAGCAGACACCCATTGGTGACCAAGAGTATACGGACTGAAAAGAAAAAAAAAAAGAAACGTCACCACCTGGTGACTTTATTGGGGACTAAACCTGCAGTTTTCTGAAATGACAGTTATCTCTTGAACTAACCCAGAAGTCAAAGCTTAACTGAGTGTGCAAAAGCTGTATTGGTCTTGATAGTTTAGAGGAACTGAATTATGCTAAGAGAAATAGATTGAGGTTTTCTGCAGCGTAATTGATCATTACCTGTGAAACATGCAGAAGTTTCTGTCCAGCTGAAGATGTTTTAATACTTATCAAATTGAAATAAAACTTTAAACGTGGGACAAGTGTCAATTAAATTATTGTTGTATTCCTCATTGTTTTTTTGTTGTAACAGAATTCAGTAACACAATAGATTTATTGTCACCATTTTCTATTAACCAGCCATAAAGCTTTAAACAAATTAGCACCAAACCTATACAGTATCATCAGTGTAGTACAATTTTTCTCTGTACTGTAATAAACCCTCTGTGCATGTGTTTTAAGAAGACATTCCTGTACATTATTTTTTTATAGCAACATGGAAGTGTGTTCTGGAAAAAAGGGAGCCAAAGTGTGTTGGCAAACTTGCAGCCTGATAAAACTTTCTATGAACAGTTGAAGGTAACATTTCTGTAAGACTTGCTGTTCAATGGATATTGCACATAATTTATAGAGTACGGTACTAAATTTTGGGGTCATGTATTTATTTTAATATCCTAACAGTAATCCCTTGATTTACGGCTCTAATGTAACGAAAAGTTAATATTTTGATCACAGGATGAAATAATAATGAATAAATACATAAAAAATAAGCTAAAACTAAAGTTAAGCGTCATCTTTTCATTCTGTTTTCAAATCACCGTTTACACTTAATTTTATTGAGGACAACGCCGTGAAAGAATAACACAATTTTGAGAAAGGTACGAAATTGCTTTTGTCTGAGCAAAGAAGAGAAGAAATGTAGTGGAAAAGGCTTCTAACTGAGAAATCTCTTTTTTGTTTATGTTTCATTTAGATTTTTCTTTTCAAATTCATAATCACAACAATAGATATTTTTTTCACTCTTTCCCCGAATTATTTTCTCAGAGCTGTTTTAGTGTAGAGTCTTCCCCAGTTTGGATGGATGCTAGCACAAGAAAACAGTGCCAACAGTTGGAGGACAAGGTGGGAGGTGCTCAGGTGAGGTGTCTGGAAGTTTTGAACAAATGTAACTTTATAAACTAATGACAATCTGCAAATCCTGCGCTCGCTAAGCATATTTACAAGTTAGAAGCTGAACAAGCAGGGAAGAATGTCCTGAAAGTTGCGACACTGTCTCTTTATTTTATTTGATAAACATAGTGCCCACAAAACTCGGAAGTACAGTAGAGCACACTTATAATGAACACGCTTGTAACGAATTGATGGAAATAAAGAACACATTTCTTTGCCCCAGTTTTCCTCCTCTTTATTTCAGTTATATTTATAGGCATTTAGTGAACATGCAATAACGAACTGACGGCTGTAACGAACTCATTTTTTTTGCCTGACAAGCCCTTTTACCTTCTTGTTTATGATTGAAGTAACGAACCAATCCGTCAGCAAACAATTGCGTGCCACGCAACTGTTACGCAGCATTTTCCACAACCGTTGGCCTTGCGCCGCACAACTACGGTTAGGTTCACACTATTCCGCTACTTCGCTTTGCTGGTCGGCAGATCCGGCGATTGTTTACACAAGGGAATCTCTGATTGGTCTTTCCCTGATATGAGACGCTGGCGGCTTCCAAGATACCAGGGAAACTTTTTCCACACTACTTCATCATAATCCGTTGTCTGTCCAAGTTACCAGGGAAGCTTTCTGCGCACTAATTCGTCATAATCTGCCGTGTGTCTGAGAACAAAGGAGCCTGGTCGATGTTTCTTCAAATCAAACAGGTCTGTCAATCAGACAAAACTCCATCCCTAACTGTTGTAGAGATGTAGACAAATTGGGAATGTACAGGTTTTAAAATAAAAGAGGGTGTGGGGATAGTGCTTGGAGTGGTCAAGGTGCTGTCCGTCAAATTAGCTCCTCCCAACGTTTCTTTCCATCAATCCAGAATTTCGCCTCACCAAACTGGCTTTACTTCCGAGTCGGTCAAAAAAAAAAAACAACTATCGGCCCTATCGGAATGAAACTTTGCATTATTACCATAGAAGATAGGCTTAACAACGGTTTGGGACGATTCACGCGGGCATTGTGTGATTAGTATGGAAAGAATAAAATTCAGAATGCGGTCATGCAAGGGTTCTGTGATCCGTTGTCTGTTAATTAAGGCTGAGGGAAAAGGAAAAGAAACAAACTTCTATTAGTTCTTTTTTACCCCTCAGGGAAAGAAATAGATCGTGAAATTCATAACTGTGGGGGAAAAGAGGAATGGCATTTGTGAGGGAGAGAATGTGTCCAAGAAAGGTTGACTGAAATAAAGAACTATTTGTTTTGCCTGGGCCTGTTCTTTATATCCATGCTCTACTGTAACTGACTGGCTGTAAAAATGAGGCGATAGGTTATACATAGTTATTCTCGGATATGAAAAAATCACCTCCTAGTTTGTGGAGGAGGAAAATAGATGACTGGTCAAATTCATCCTGAGTGCTAAAAATGTTCTAATATAGGCTCATTTAAGGTAATTATTCATCCATTCCAGCTATTCCTTCTCTTTGTTCCATTTATACTCTTTGTCTTACTTGCTGACATGGTGGTCTTGATTAATCAAACACTGACTGCTTTGGTTTTAAGGGAGAAGATCGATGAAGAAGTGGCATCAGAATCTAGTCTTCTTTCCTTGGTAAAATTTTCCTTATGCTCTATGTTGATTTTTGTTGTTGTGAGCATGCAAAGACACATTTCAAGGAAGGAGATGTGTAAGGCACATACCCTATGTTATGAAATGTGTAGCAGGCTTGTAATACTCGATGCACAAGTATTATGTTGAATACAGTGGAGTGCACAATGTGTAATTCTTTCAGTTTTGGTTGACGGGCAATGTGAAGACGGTAAAGATATTTTTTTTGCCTTCTTTGTAATGATATGAAATTGTAATACACCGTATATGGTTTTTCAAAATTGAAAGTCTATTTTAAAATTAAAACTGCATCAGCATAGATTCCATGCTGATTCCCAAAACATCCATGGACTTCCCAGATTAAGTGCACATGACATAATTTTGAGTCTGTTGAAAGTTGTAATAAAAGTATGGCATATTGTCCGCAGATGCTTGCCAAGATTACGGGTTCCAGAGGCTTTGAAAGGTTCACAGGTTCCCAGATTATGAAGGTTTCCCAGACCATGCCTGATGCTTACAACAATACAGAGGTGAAGAGTAATCATCACTGCAGAACTTTGTCAGATTCAATTGTTTATTGTGCTATTTATCTCCTGATGGGTGTATTGGCACATGCATAAGGGGAGAAGGAGGGGGTATGTATCTTATAATTTATAATATGCAGAGAAAAACAAAGCAGCTCCATCCAAAATGTGAACAAATGTAATCAAGATAAATAAATCAAATCTACTGTAGATAATCCAATGCATGAAATGATATGTAATCATAGCAAGGTCCAAACTACTGTCGATGTAGATTCATAAAAATTTCTAGAATTGAAAGAAATATATGTTTTTTTTGTGGAAAAAGAGTAAGATGTTTTACCACTCTTCTGTAGATGAGCTTATCACAGTGTGAAAAATAAGGTTATTTTTGTTTTCGCTGAACGGTCTTTGAACTAATAATATTGCACATTTTGACAGAGAATTTCTTTGGTGAGTAGCTTTGCTGCTAGCCTGTTTGTCGGAGACTATGCTGCCATTGACTGCAGTGATGGCTCAGGGATGAACTTACTGGACATTTGGACCAAGGAGTGGTCAAAGGACTGCCTGGAGGTAAAGTCTATAAGTTTATTCAGTAGAAATAAACTCTTAGATTTAATATTGTTATTTCTCACAACTGAGATATTGTTCATTGTCATCTCAATGATCATCTTTTTTTTAACCCTTAAATTTCTTGTCTTTTTTCCTAATCTGTCTCCTCTCTGTTTCTGTCTGTCTTTTCATCTGTCTCTATCTCCCCCTCTCCCGATCAACTTTTTTTTCTTCCTTGTCTTTTTCCTTTCTTCACTTTCCTTTTTGTAAAGTTTCTCAAATTACTGCGTGCATTGTTTTAATCTTTATATGATATTTTACTCACGTTCCTTTTTAGGCATGTGGTTCAGACTTGGCATCCAAGCTTGGCCCTGCTGTTCATTCTTCAGAGAAAGTCGTAAGTATTCTTTGAATTTTACAAAGTATATTAATCGTTCATTGTTTTTCCTCTTCATATTATTCACAATTACAGCTTTTGAGTTATGATTGTCACAGAAAGTACTTTTGAAGATTAAACTTGATCTTGAAAAACAATAATATATTTTATTGATGTTTGTTTTATCTTTTTCGAAGAAACAAAAATATAATCAACCATGCGTTTGTTCATAGCATTGTGCTTAAGTGTGACAGAATTATGCTGCAATATAATATGATATGCCATACATTCAAAATAGAATTCAGCAGTAGTGTTAAATAATGTTAACATTTCATCTTCCCACTCAAAACAAAAACTATTTGTTGAGTCATTTTAGTGCATGTTTTCCTTAGGGAAATGTGTCTGAGTACTTGGTGTCTCGTTATGGCTTCAGCCCTGCATGTGTTGTAGTGGCTTTCACGGGAGATAACCCAGGTATGTTTCTTTGTGTCCATGCACTGTATCAAATAGGACTTCTTTTAAACATTGAACCTATAATTATTAACATAAAAACCATCTTATCTTTTGTAAATAAGAAGTAGAAATTGTAATAAGTTGATGTATGTAAGTGAAAGTGCTATAATTTATATCTGATTTGAAATAGTCTTGTTTCACGTTATCAAAACATTACATTGATTGTTCAGCTTCTCCTTCAATGAATGAATGAATACATGCCAATGCCAACTTTGTTTTTTTAAAGATATCACACATTTGTTTTTTATTTAGCTGTTGACAGCAATGTATAGGATGACCATAATTTTATGGATTGTCTACATCCTTTTTAGTAGTTATTATTATATTTCTAATTTTACAGCTTCATTAGGAGGTCTTGCTCCGAAACAAGGAGACATAATTGTGAGTGGTTTAGGTTTTAGTTTCCCAAAGTGGTTTTTAGTATAAATTGTTTTAATACGCATTTTTTTTAAAGCCCAAACTATTTAAAATGTTTTAGAATCGGAATTTTTTGTTGTTATGTTTTGTAAAAATTAAACAGGACTATGAGAACTTACTTGTTAAGAAATGTGAATCCATGAACAGTATTTCTGGTAATCAAAATTGAAACCTAGAAAACAGCTGTAGTCTTTTTAGGGAAAAGGCAAGTGAGCTAGGACATCACAGTAGTTTCTTCTTTCTCTTTCAGCACAAGGGAAGATATTATGCAACTCCTTATAAGATGAAAACAGCAGCTTAGCATCATGTCTAGGAAGTGATCTAGTACATGTCACATGTTCCACTTCAGTCTATTGAAACTGGGGTAACTTCTGGCAATTTGGGCTTAACAGGCTTTGAAGAAATTTACTTTAAACATGAAAGCAGTTTTTTATTCTTGCATGCAGGAAAATTATATTATTTGAGCACTATTTGCTTTAAGCTTTTAATATATAAAGCTATTTCTTCAGACACTAAACACAAAATTATTGTATAGATGTAATTTTGTTTTCTCTGTGTTCATTAAAGGTAAGCCTGGGTACAAGTGACACAGTGTTTCTGTGGCTGACACAACCAACCCCAGGGCTGGAGGGCCACATCTTTGTCAACCCCATTGAACCTAATGACTACATGTCCCTCACTTGGTAAAGCTGTTCTCTCGTGTCCCTGAGCTCTGAATATCTGTGCAAAGTTTGTGTTGCTTTGATTTTTGAAACTTGACTGTAAAAATATTGGCTTTTCTTGTTAAAACATGTATTAAGTATTCATAAACATTTCATAAATCTCCAGCAGTCTCAAACTATTGAGTCATAAAATTCTTTTTTTAAAGATAAAAGAATATTTAAAAATTGAAAAGTCAGATGATAAGAAAAATAAGGTAGTCATTGAAGACTGTTGTTTGTGTTATTTTTCATGAAACTAAATATGTTGTTTCCCTCAGCTTTAAGAATGGTTCATTGACAAGAGAAAGAATTCGTGATGAGAAAGCAGGAGGCTCATGGGAACAGTTTAGTGACTTACTGAGGAAAACCTCCCCAGGAAATAATGGAAATATTGGTGAGGACAGGTGTACTTAGTGCCTTGTTTTCCTTATGGGAGAATGAAAACAATGGTCAAGAAATGTTATAAGAGAAAAAAGCTGAGAATATAAGAATATATGTGTATATCATATAATTTGTCTGAAAAAAGTTGTCGAATTTTAAAATCTCCTGCAGGTTGTATGTAATATATGTGTATATGAAATGCTGTTGTATGTTGAGTTTCTACTCTTCAAAGTTTGTTTTTGTGTCTTATCTTTGTTTGGCTGTTACTTCAAAATCCTTTTTTGTCTGAACATAGGTATATACTTCGATGTGATGGAAATCCAACCATTTGCTGAAGGGTGCTTCCGGTTCGATAAAGAAGGAAATAAAGTGAGTGCTTTGCTTACTTTTTTACACCTGAATATTATGTTGTTGGTAAGAATATTATTTTTGTAACTTTCTTCTATTAGAAAAAATATGAGAACAATAGATATATTCATAAAAAACACAAAAAGCACTAGATGGAGAATACCGCATAAATAAAAGTTTCTTTAAAACATGTATTATATTATAGTGTAATTAATTTTAATTATGTAAAGTGCATTAAAAACTTGTTACTATGAGACTTTCATTAGGTCAAATTATTTTCTTGGCTGATATTTGTGTGTGTGTTTAAAGCTGGACTTGTTTTTTAAACTTTGGTTTCAATGCAAATGCAGGTTGACTCCTTCCCTCCAGAAATCGAGGTGCGGGCAGTCATTGAAGGCCAGTTTGTGGCCAGGAGGGTGTATGCAGAGGTGCTTGGCTTCCAGCTGGGTAAGTGCTTTTGTGTTGTCATTAGAAGTGATATTGAAACAATACGGCTAATTTATAATTGAAAATGTTAATAATACGGCTAATTTATAATTGAAAATGTTAATGATAAATTTTTGAAACAGTAGTAAGTCATATTGTGAAGCTGTGAAATGACTTTTAACATTCATATGATAATAATATAATGCACATTATCATGTCTTGAGGAATTTTTAGCTATTTTTTTTCATTCTTCACTTAAAGGAGCAAAGGATATGGAAGCAGTTGTTAATGACATTGCCACTTGCACACATTTGGTAATTTTATTGTTCATAAATGGCCGCTTAATTATTTTTCCTATCATATTTACAATGTATGAGACCTTAGTATCTTACTAAAATTATTTCTTCATTTATGGCTTTTGTATCTCCCAAGTCTTGTTCATGAAGGACAAAGGACTTTTATTTCCTTACTCTCTGGCACCCAGTGGCCTTAGTCTAAAATGTATCTTTTCACAACAGGTCCACAAACTCGGGTCTTAGCAACTGGGGGAGCTTCTTTAAATAAAGAAATCTTGCAGGTGAGAAAACAAAATTGAGTCAATTCAATGATTATGTTAAAACTAGGATTCTAGTTTGAATTCCTGTTCGAGGTGTTTTTATTCACAGCTATATAGATCAATGCAAAGGTACTCACTTTTTGGTACCAGTAGTAGAAAGATTTGCAGGAGGCTTATATTACTTTTCTTTTCTTACATTGTGAAGCTCGATTTTTCTATTGTATGAGTACATTGCCATTCAATAACCAATTTCTGTCTGCATCTGATTAATTCCCAATCATTCTTTTTCATATCATAAAAGATATAGTTGGCATTGATTGTCCTGAAACCATTATGTTTCATTTGTCCCAGGTCCTGTCAGATGTGTTCAACTCCCCTGTCTATACAACAGATGTCCCAAACTCTGCCTGCTTGGGAGGGGCATACCGAGCCAAACATAGTGAGTTGCCAGGAGTGGGGAGGATGTGTGTAGATGATGAGTGCGACTGCAATAAGAATATGACATGCTTCTTCAGAAGGAAACTCATTAAGGATGAAAGGAAAGACACTGATAAAGAGATGTACTTGCTATATGACTTTTCATTGCCCTTCTGTACTTCTATTACTGGTGTAAATTTGCTTGCATGGTGACTGATGCAGACTTAGATCTAGATCCTGACTCCTCCCTCCCAAAAAAAACCCCAAAACAACCAAAAAAAAAAAAAATCCACAAAACAAGGGTAATACTTACCATTGTGACCTCAACCATTTTCCTAATAACTCTCTTTATTTCTTTATCTCTCCATTCTAGCATGGCTAGGGAAAGGAACTCCATTTGCTGATGTTGTCAAGGGTGTGGATGAACCAGTCCTGGCAGCAACACCCAGCTCACCAGAAGTTGTCTCTGTGAGTCATCAGTGGCACGTTTTTATGTATCTGCAGTAATTGAGATCATTTATTATATTTTTATTTTAAATCGTTGTATACAAGTGGTAATTTGTTACCAGGCGCTTGCTAGCTTGCTATGAATTGTTGAGTGACAAAGACAACTGCAAATGAAGACTTATAAAACAAAATGTTTCATCTGAGTCTTGTGTTTTGCTAACCTAATTCTCCCTCTGTTTATTTTTTCCTTAGATTTACACAAACATGTGTGTGCGATACAAGGATCTAGAAACCAAGATTGTCAGTAAGAGTGTCTAACAAAGGCTTCAGGTGAATGCTCATCAACTATGTATGGAAGTGGCTTATAGGCCTTTTGATCATCCACGTCACTTATGAAATAAATATTTATTTTAAACTTTGAAATGAAATTAATTGTATGTGTTTGTAAAAATATTTAGACTTGAGGAATCTGAATAATTGTCTTGTATGTAAGTATTAGATTTGTATTAAACACGATCAGAGAAACGGACACTGCATACTGATAAAGAAAACATACGTTGCCTGAAATGATTCAGCATTTATTAGTGCAAGTTATTCTGCTGAAATGAATTCTTGGTTGAAAAACCTTTCATTTGTATTGTTATGCTTAAAAGTTGCATTTCTTCATGCCATTCAAATTTTCTCATAACATTTTATATTCATGTACGTTGTTTTTAAGTCGATTAGATTATCTTGTCAAATGACCATAAGTTGTTTAATTTTATTGCTCAAACAACTGAAATGTTGGAAAATTTGACAATAACACAGTAAGCAATTTTTCATCGATGATATTTTAAAAATGATTACCTCAAACATGACACTTCATCTAAGAAACTTTAGTTCTGATCCTTTTTTTTTTTTACTTCTTGGAAGAAAGGTAATTGATTTTTTTTTTCATTAGTTTACTAAACCAAGCTCAAAAGTTTGAATATAATTTTTGAAATTCACACAAACGTACAGTATTTTTGTACTTTAAAAAAAGGAAAAGTATTTTAAATTGTTAATACAATTTTTGCAGCCTATGATGCTAGGCTGATTTCTTTATTAAAGTGAGTAAGCCACAATATGCTACAAAACAATGTTGGTATAGTTCGCACTGGTTATATTTTTCTCTGAGTCAATAAGCCTAATGTGTTTCTTGTGTAGAAAGAATGCATTGTGTCAAGTAAGTAAATGAGTACTCTTATCCTTTGTTAAAGTTACAAGACTTGAAAATATTAGAAGCTGAAACTGTCTCACTTTTTCATTCGTCCATAAAGTGTTTTAAATAATGGCCACATTATATACTTTAGATACTTGACATTATTTGCACTTCACACCAAACAGTTAACCCTTTGATAATCAATTCACCGAATTTGCAGTTTAAATTTAAAGAGAGCACACAGATTTGTATGAATTATGTGCTCAAAGTATTTTGCTGTTAATATTGTGTAATTATCCAATTTTTTGTATTAGCTTGGACATTCCTTTGTGAGCACAATCTGTTGCTAGTGAATTCCATGATATTTACTCGGTGCTCTTTGTTTGCAATGTTTAAGGTTTCAGAGCCGTCAAATCACGCAGTTTGTGACTTTAGGCTTCAATTGTTTGTGTGAACTTAAAGTGATTTATTATATTTATATATTCTGTTTTTACTTATCCCCATCCACTACCAAACTGTCACATGGATTATAAGTATGGATGATTTACATCTATCTACTTGTCAGATGCAATATTTGGATTTTGTTATTCTTGAATAGGAGTCTTACCCAAAGATGACAATGTACACATGTTTATTTAAATCCTAATGCTATACTTAATAAAGTCGTGTAAACGAATACTTACTTGATCTTGTGTAATAATATTCACCAGTAGTTTTTAAGAGGGACTCTCACATTCTTATAGTTTGAAATCCTCAAAGAGAATCTTCTGAGCAAAGAATTTGCCAAACTATTTAATTCAATTGTGCGTAGTTCATTTAAGGGAGCAGCTGATGATTTAACAAGATACTTTTCGAATCATTGTCTTCTTTCAGACTAACTACCTATCTTTTTTGAGAAATAGAATAGACAAAGCACGGCTTAAATTCCGAATACGGGCATGCTCATGTGCCTGTAGTGGATTGATTTTATTGTGTAGATAAGATGAGAGAAAGAAGTGTAGAATGAATTTATTTCTATTCTTTACCTGACATAAAATAAAACAAACCATTGCATTTTGATTCTGTGTAAGCCCCAAAATTTTGATATTTTCAAAAAGAATGGTCAATTAATTATGGTTGTTCATTCAAAAATGAAAATTGGAAAAATACAAAGGAAAATATTAACGGTTTGATTGCGAATTAATTTCGAGCAGGTTCACATACTATACTCTGTCTGTCTGTCTATCTGCTTTCTCTTGGTCTTTTTCTATAATATTGTTCACTATCCCTTCACCTCCCCGTTGTCTCCTCCCTTTCTATGTCTGTCTGTCTGTCTTCTGATTGTCTATTTGTTTGTTTGTCAGAAGGCACCAGTATTCATTTTACCATGTTGTCTCAAAACTATCAAACAGAAATTCTAAAATACGAACAAACATTAAAACTATTACTACTGCCCAGGAATGTGAAAAATGATACGAGATCAGTATTTGTATTATACGTTGCATTTACATTGAAATTAGATAAATAAAAAAATTAAAAATTATGCAAAAGTACAAACAATATGCCTGGGTCTGGGCTTTTCATTGAATCGACAACAATCATAAGGTTTGGACTAAAATTAATTACTCTGGAGCTTTAAAAAATAAAGTTGATTTTTCGGTGTGTTTCCTTTCTTGGAGGAGTTTTAGAATGGAATTAGGAGTGCGCGGC
>JBDFRD010227518.1:0-11369 GCA_039654405.1 Bullina lineata
ACATGATACATGTACAGGGTGTATTTTTAATCCCCGGACTGCACAGAGCGTGTTTGTTTTAATAGACAGTAGTTTTGGCTACACACTGATCCTTGATTTTATGTTGTTACACACTCAATTTTTAAACACACAATCAAACACATTAACTCACACATTACATTAGAACTATAAACAAACACGCTCTGTGCAGTCCGGAGACTAAAAATACACCCTGTATCATACTATGTTCTATACATGTGCCAACTTTTGGTCTTTAGTTGAAAAGAGCTGACGTCATTTAGGGCCATGAATTTATTTGGAGGCACGTAGGGCCATGCATGTCATGTTGACTCCTCTATGTTGTTGTCTTAATGTTTCCTGTCATTCATTGTAAAGCGATTTTAACATGAACTTGGGAAAGCGCTGTATAAATACTATGATTGTTTTTCTATTTAGAGAAAATACAAACAGTCATGATTTAGAGTGGAAGAGAAATTTATCATTTAATACATGTAGGCTTCATACATACAATGACATGTTAGACAATGGGGTTTTTTTTATCTCTGTTTTTACACAGGAGATTTCTGGAAAATTAGATGGAGGACTCTCCGTGACACCTATATGAGGAAGAAACGGGAAATCAAAATGAAACCCAGTGGAAGTGGTGCAAATAATGACAAAAAATGGAAATTCCAAGACGTCATGCAGTTCTTGGAACCGTACACAGAAGAACAAAAGTAAGTACAGCACAAATATTAGGGAATAATAAAGTATTATAAAAAAGTAACCGTTGTTTAAAAGGTCATCAAACAGATGTATTAAATAATTTTCATGAAAATGACACAGTAGGCTACTATAAACAGCATTAATTAAAATGGATGGACAAAATAGACACATTTATGATTAACAACAAAGTGTCAGGACGTTTATATCAAAGTATACTGTACTCCTAATATTGAAATGTTTGCTTTTGTTTCCAGAAGTAGCAGCAACCTGCAAAATGAATCAATGTCCAATGTGACTGACGCCTTGGAAACCGATGTAGGAGATGATTCGTGCAATGGTTCTCTAGCTCCACTCGAAGATAAAGATAACAGCTCATTGAAAAGGTGAATATATTGTTTAAGCGGTGAAATGTCCTCTTCGAACATAATCGTCTTGCCACGGCAATTGATTGACAGTTGAAAAATATTCCACAAATACCTCTCTAATTTCCACTGCTTCCATACCTAGTCTATGTCCAATTCGTGGCAAGTCTGAAAGGCCTTCATATTGCACTTGTGTGTCAATCTGCTCTTGAAGAGCTTGAATCTGAGCTGGGGTGCTGTGATTTTGCAACATATTGTGCAAAACACATGTGGCGTTTACAATTGATATAACCGTTTCTGGTTTGGTTGCGATTTTGGTGTGGTAAACTCTCCAGCGCGCAGCGAGTATTCC
The DNA here is from genome assembly GCA_039654405.1 of Bullina lineata. Classification (NCBI taxonomy): domain Eukaryota; kingdom Metazoa; phylum Mollusca; class Gastropoda; family Bullinidae; genus Bullina; species Bullina lineata. The sequence goes on from JBDFRD010227518.1 coordinate 1,420, forward strand.
AAACGCATTTTCGACAATGCGTCGCGCTCTGCTTAATCTGTAATTGAATAGCTTCTGTTGCTGTGAGCATTCTCTCCCAGGAAATGGTCTAAGTAGATTTTTCGCTAAAGGAAAAGCCTCATCTCCTACAATGACATAAGGTACAGGTCCAAGGTGCGGTGCGTCTGGTAAAATTGTGTCTGGTGGTAGATTTAGTGTTTTTGCTGACAGAGCTTTTCCCAAACTTGAATTTGAAAAAATTCCACCATCACTGTTTCTCCCGTAAGATCCAATATCCACGTATACAAACTTAAGGTTGGCGTCGACAAGTGCTAGTAACACCATAGAGAATGTGTTCTTGTAGTTGTAATAGAGCGATCCTGTATTACTTGGTGCTTTTAGGACAACGTGCTTGCCATCAATGGCACCCACGCAGTTTGGAAAGTCCCACTTCACATTGAAATTCTCAGCAATAACTTTCCAATCATTGCTGTTTTTAGGTATAGGCAAGTATATGTCCTTCATGTGTTTCCAAATCAATTCGCAGACTTCAGGGATAATGCGAGCTACAGTCGTCACGCCAATACGAAAACTGAATGACAGAGATGTGAAAGACTCTCCTGTTGCCAAAAACCTGAAATATAATTATATTAAATATAATTATAGGATGCAAATACAATAGTTATCTAATCTATCAAAAGTAGCGTTACACACTTTTGTTTTGCACATAGATCATTTACTCTTATTTAGACTAAGACGCTTTACGATAAAGATAAGTGCATGAAAACGTGCATAAATAAAGACAATATGTCAACATCCCATCGCGTAGACAGCCAACTGACAATCTTTGACATTGCTCGTTTTTCCCCAGCAAAAATACAAGTGAAAAGAAGTCCACAGAGTCGACTACTTCGGGAGAGATGAAAAAGAGAAGTCACAATGCCGTTGACAGGGCATTTCTTGACTTTTGCGAAGAGGCAAAGAAGAGAAGGGAGATCTCGTATGAACGAGACCAAGACGAGGCATTTTTGGAGCCGTATGTTCACCGCCTGAAGAATATGTCTGCAGATGTAAAAGGTGTGGTGCAATTGCAAATTGCACAGATATTCTTCAACGCAGAGAACAGGCATCTTCCACCCCAGCCAATCATGCCTCTGCCACCTCTGACACACCGACTGCAACCCGATGGGGCTCAAGTAGAATTTCGAAGTGAGTGCTGTCAACAACAGCAGCAAACTGATTTTAATTATAGCGAGAGTCATGATATTCTTGCTTCTACCATGCAACAGTTATATTGATTGATTAATTTAAAAAAACAATGTTCACTATATTTGGTAAAATTAAAGTTGTTTTCTTCCAATTCATATACTCATCTCACTTGCCTTATTGGGGGCTGTTCGAATATAATCTTACGCCTCAATGGTTGGTGGTGGGGGGAGGGGTGGAGTCAACCTGTGCTGTAAGAACCCCTACAGGCCATACACGCCTCCACTATCAATTAAGGTTTAAGTATCGAGTATAGTATAAGTAATGACGTACCTTATGCAGAGTGCTAGTCGCTCTTTGGGACCAATTGCCTCTCTTGTCAAGTTTATCTTCGTCAAATGGGGTCCAACGTGGAACATAATTTGTTGTAGTTGTTCTCTAGTCAAGCGAAAGTATTGATGAAATCGTTCCGAGTCCAGTCCTAACTCTTTCACAAGATGGTGGTACGTTCCAAATTGTTTTCTTTGTTGCAATAGCTCATGTACCCAGTATCTGTGTCGTCTTTTCCTCAATCTCAATTTATAATAATAAAACACAATTGCAAATTCAATGTCCTCAACATGTTTCCGTGTTTTGGAGAAGCAAGGAGCCATGATGGAATTGTGATTTGAAATGAAAAAGAACGCATTGACGCAGCGTGAACATTAATATATACGAACACATGGAAACAGTCAATACGCATCACGCATCACGCATTACGCATTACGCGCACATGGAAACCTAGCTTAAGTGGTTTCATGGGGCTGGCTGTCACACGTACTTTGTGATATATTCCCAGTTGAAGTTCGCATTCGATTACCTAATCCAATAAAGAAATGACTACTGTACCTGAATGAAGAGTCAGTTTATTGTGAGTCACGTTTAAATCCGATTTCAAAATATTGACAATAATAGTATGTCCGTAGCGAATACAAAAATAACCTACAAACCACTACCCTGCACAAACAACAAGTTTCAAACAGAGCCATCGAGAAAATTCACGAGTCTGTAATTAGTGTATATCCAAGAAATCCGTGCAAATGTTTGCCTTGTGAGCTGAAATCAGAAAGTTCACGTACAAACTACTAAAAATAATGAGGATCTGTGAATTAAATTGATAAGATTGTGTGAAACCTGCCCTTTGAAAATCAGTCTAGAGCCGATTTTAACGACGCACCAGTGTTAGTTAATTCTCTCTGTCCTTGCGATATCTTGTTTCAGAGCGACACCGAAAGGTAAGCAGTTCTTGTGTTAGTAGTTAGAAATTGGTTGCATTTCCATTGACTGGAGTCAAAAATTATTTTCCTCATCGAGATCCACTGAACCATCACGCCTAGGGTAATACGTGAAATTTACATTGTATAGACTTCCAAAAGAATTTCGTTTTCTGATGTGAAAATATCTTATGGATCATCCAATTGGGGCAGATTACCTAATTTCATCGTATTTGATCAACGAATTTCCCCGGATCTTATGACTTGACAGACATTCAGCACTAATGCCAAGTTCCAATTTGAAATGCTTTTGGGTGGCAGTTAAATTGAAGGCTAGGGGGGTTTTCCGACCGCGGTGGCATTGCAAGAATTCAAGGGTTCGGGTTAGGGGTAAGGACCCTCTTTTTTATCCTACCCCACCAAAGAAAGCCCTCTTTAGTTGCTTGGGGTATGAGACCGCGTTCGGAACTCCTTCCAAAGGTTATATTATTTAAAAAATGCATGCGACTTAGCCAAAATCTCAGATTTAGCCTATAATAAAAGGCGATCCAACTCCCTCTTCTGGAAAACGGATTCAATTCTATGCATCAAAGTATGTGGGAGTTTGAATTAGTGATATGGGTATATACTGAAATTGTATAAGAATCTCATTATTTTACCCTTAAAAAGGGAGGAAAACTATTTAGGATGTGCTTGAAGAAATCGCTGGAATGCCTTTCCTGAAAACTGAAATAACTGATTCATGCATTTTTAAAAAAATCTTATCTTCATGCATTTCCGAGCAAGGGCCTTTATGAATGTATTTGAAGATCTCAAATCCGTCGGCGACATCAGACTTAAATGCCGGAAACTGGAACATCGACGTTAAAAGCAGTGTCAGATCGGGTTTATAGGCTTATCACGGGTTATGAAGATATGTTTGAGAAAAGGGACTGAAGTTGTCCCCACTTTGGTTGCAAGAACCTTAGGCCTTATGCGAGTCAGAATGTATAGGCTATTGGCTTACAATTACAGTATAATTACTCCTTACTTTCACGTGACTGCACTTCTAAGGAAAATTTAAAATCTCTAAGAAAGCCCAAGATGAAACTTCAATTGCATTACGTCCTTTGGCAAGGGAGTGGCCCCAAAGCGCCTGCCCTCTTTATCGCCTATGTTGACGAAAAACAGTTCGTGCTATGAATTTCAGTCCCGAAAATATTCAAGACTCCCGACATCCTGGCGTCGGTCACTGTAAAGGAGTATACTTCACTTTTCTTTTTATTCAAATTTGCAATACGAAGGTGGCATAAATGAAATCCCCATTTTACAACTGGACGTGCAAACGAGCATCGTTTATGCAATTTCGTTTAGGAGGTAGGGCTTCTCTAAATTTAGGAGTAACGCTATTGGTTTTATTGGTCTTTTCAGACACATGAAGATGGCAAATGTTACTTACACAAAACCACAAACTGCACGTATGACCCTCCACAAGATGATCCTGGAGGCTTTGAAGCAAAACAAAGTATCTAAAGGTTGCTCCATGCAGGTAGGTTCCTTGTGTGTGTGCGTGCGCGCGTGCGTGTGTGTGTGTGTGTGTGCGTGTGTGTGTCTGTGTCTGTGTGTGCTCACGGATTCTACAGTAAGTGGCGACCTCATATCGCGTAGGCCTACCTGTAATTTTTACCACGACCGCCAAATTATTGCAAACACTCCCGGTTCCTGTTCTAATCCAAATCTTGGCAGCACTCACACAGCCTCTGGCGACAACGTAACTATGACGCAGCCTCTGGCGCTAACGTAATTTTGATGCAGCCTCTGGAGCTAACGTACATGTAACTTTGATGTAGCCTCTGGCGCTATGGTACATGTAACTTTGATACAGCCTCTGACACTAACGTACGTGCAACTTTGATGCAGCTTCTGGCGCTAACGTACATGTAACTTTGATACAGCCTCTGGAGCTAACGTACATGTAACTTTGATGTAGCCTCTGGCGCTATGGTACATGTAACTTTGATGTAGCCTCTGACACTAACGTACGTGCAACTTTGATGCAGCCTCTGGCGCTAACGTACATGTAACTTTGGGGCAGCCTCTGGCACTAACGTAACATTGGTGCAGCATTGGGCCGTAACGCAACTTTGAATGTCGTAATATACACAGGAAGCGTTACTTTAAGAACACTGACCGTTACATATAATCATAGGCGTTTTCACCCCAAGCCCTTCACTATAAAATAACACGTGAACTGATTTCAAATGTATCAACTGACATCTTGAATGGGTCAATCGGCCTGCACTTTCAAACGGAATTTTCGTTCAAAGCTTTCATGTCACATCAATGGACGTTTCACTTGCCACATTGTAAGACTAACCTAAAATTTGGGTGTTTTTCCGAACGCGGTGGCATTTCAAGAATTCAAGAGTTAGGGGTAAGGGTTAGTGATAGGGTTAGGGGTAGGGGTAAGGGTTAGTGATAGGGTTAGGGTTAGGGGTAAGGGTTAGTGATGGGGTAAGGGTTAGGGTTAGGGGTAAGGCCCCTCTTTTTTATCTTACCCCACCAAAGAAAGCCCTCTTTAGTTACTTGGGGTATGAGACCGCGTTCGGAAATCCTTCCTAAAATTTACTTTTTTACATTGTACTATTGACAAGCGTAATGGGCAGAATTTTTGAATTGGTTCTTAGATCAGACTTAATGTTCTGGCATACCTTCTCTGTGCAGTATAGGCGTAGGCCTACTTTTGATTTCGTCTTTGTTCAGTAGAGACACTGAAACGTAAAGCTTTTTAAACGTTTTATTTGGAGTAATCACATCAGAGCATTATGTCGGTTATTAGCAGATCTATGTCTTTGTTGAATCAGATCTATTTTCCATTGGAAAAGCACAGCAACCGTTTTTGTCTTCATTGCTAATTGTGGTGGCAGTAATATCGATGTAAAGACAACCTATACAAACATTCTAAAGACTAAAGCTTAAGCAATGCCACGCAATATTTTGCATTATCACAATATACGTATTTTTCAGGCCATCAAGCGATACATAACAGATACTTATCCGGAAACGAAAGACAACTTGAGTAGTGGACGGTTTCGCAGAGCCCTCGACAAAGGCCTTCTTGCTGGAGAAATCCTGCGCACCAAAAACACCGAGGCCGATGGTTTCAGGGCACGATTTGTGTTAAACAGGCCTCACATCAAGGAACTCGAACAGCAGAAGAAAGCGACCAGAAAGACCACCGATGACAAGAAAACAAAGGCGGTAAAGCCGCGTTCTGCTTCTAAATCGCCCGGCAGGAAAGTCACCAAACCGAAAAGCTCCAAGAGTACTTCCAAATCTCCCGCCAGGAAAAGCAGCAAGGCCACAGCGAAGCGCTCAGTTTCGAAATCGCCTGGGAGGAAAAGCAAACTTCTGAAGTCTCCCAAAACAAAGCAGAAAATCCCAGCGCGGTCGCCAAAGGTGAAAAAGGCTTCCGCCGGTCCTGCTAAGCTAATGAAAAAGGCCAAAACGTCGACGCCCAAACTGACCAAGTCGAGGAAAGCAGGGACAGGCGTAAAGGTGAGTACACCAACCCCTCTTGTCTTACACATCCTGCCATGCTGTTTTATGTCCTTCACCACTATTGGTGGCACGATGGCCAGATCCAAGGCTCCTGGGTTCGAATCTGGGCGGCGATCGTGTAGTACATGTATGTGGGAAAGCAATTTCTCGTCTCCCCACCGAGTGTGAATTGGGTAACGGCGTATTCTGCTGGGAAAAACTATGCGTCCTGTTGGATATGACGTAATCGATTCTGCTACAGAACTGGTGACAAGCTCCGGTTCTATGGTCCCCATAGGCCTTGAAGGAACTTTCCTTTTTCCCCCACTACTTTTAGGGCGTTTTAAGTCGAACGTAGTACGTTTTTTTTTTACAATGACCTTTCACGTTGATTTTATTTTTATGGTTGAGTGTATAAATCTGTGCTAACTCTAACATCGCATAACTGTATTGATACACCTGGATCTTATAATGTGCCTTTTCTTTTCAGACCGGAATCTCTAAACGTGCACCAACGTTTTAATCAAGCCAGTCTTGCCCGAGTTCAACAAGTCGCTCTCTTGTCCTCATACTACTGTAAATATGAATGTTGTAACCGACACGACGTGGATTTTAATGATTACGAAATTGTCACCCCCCCCCCCTTTTTTTTTTACTGAATAGTTAGGTTTCACTTATAATTTGACATGCATTGATATTTTAACATTAACAGTGTAAAGCTTCCACCGTCGTCAGTAATTCTGTATTTCAAGCGCATACGCACATTTTAAAGAAATAAATTTTTACGTGTGACGTTTTGTGTGCACTTGTCCTTTTTTTCATGTACGGTACACCATCCACAATGTTCCATGTACATATGGAAACTGTTGTGTGCAAAGTGATTTACATTTGTAATTGCCGATTACACATGGGTACATTTCCACACGGCTTATTACAATTCGTTGCACAGGAGGTTTGAAATGCACTCTGAATTAACATTCGGCGATCAATTTCAAGCATGCTATGGTTACAGCCACTCTAATCACCAAGCATTAGACTTACACCAAGCTCAAACGGAACGGGGGCAATAGAGAAGAAACTTGCAATGAAATATGCAATTTTAGAACCATATTGCACAAGCCTAAGCCTGCAGTTCATTGCATAATGATAGTTCCAAAGCAATGTTGAAATTTAGCAGCACTCTGCGTTTTCATCCCAAATTTAAACATAGTAAAGTAAACGCAGCACAGTATAACGTACGCTTATATATCCTAAATTGAATTTGGGTTTCGTGGTTACTCTCAATATGCAGGATTTGTATAGGGCAGTTTGAAGGCCTACTTCAAAATTTCATCAGGCACACAGTCCTACCAATTTGATGACCACTGCTGCATTGAAAAGAATGACCAATGTAGATCAAATCCCTTTAGAAACGAGCGTTTAGCCAGATAGATATCCTAAGGCGAATAAAAAATGCCAATATATATTTGACAAATCGTAGGCATTGTTGAATTGCACATGCACATGTCGAAAGACAGGACTAAACAATTTGAACTGCATGCAGCAAGAAGCAACCATTCAGTTTTCTGTTCCTGTCTAGCTACATTACACGCTGTAGATATACACTGAAGTTTGTCTACATAAATTGGTTTTGGTGCGCCTTTTCGGCAGTCTAGCCTTGCCTTCACGTAGACTAGATCTATGTACCACGTTAAGGGGCGTTGATGCGGCTTCCCTTGTTCACCGTGGAACTGACAGTTCTGATGCAAAAAGAATGTTGGCTGAGATGCACAGTTCACCATCGTACACGACTGACAGTTCTGGTGCAAATAGTCTTCACAAAAAGTTAAGGACCAGTCAAAATAATAGGTGGCATTTTTTTTTTATAAATGATAAAAAAAGAGGAACATTTATCGTGTGGAATACGGTAAGGGGTCAATAGCGAATACCTTGACCACTGTGTGGATGGCACGTGCACGTCACGCAGCTTGCTTGGCGTGTTTGAAAAAAATAAAATAAATATAAACAATGCACAAATTAATTACATACTGAATCCACACTTGTGATAGGCGAGAGAACGGCGTCACTTTCCGAATTTTATAACCGCGGCCTTGGTTTCCTGGTCTTTTGTAAACATGAGATAATTAAAATGCCATAATTTCGGTTCATAAACTTCATCCGATCCAGGACAAGACAATGTTAAGCTTTTTTTTTTTCAGGTTCTTCCTACACCCCAAATTATTTTGTTAAGAACAATTTGTCAGCCGCCTCAAACTTGACAATTGAACCTTTTTTTATACGTTTGCTCCAACTCTTATATCTTAATATTGGCGCTACTCTTTCGATTTAACTTTCCACAAACAGTTTGAGCGGTAAATTGGTGAACCACTTCTTTAAACCACGCTGACACTCTTAGAACAAACATGTACATGTCGATGAAATCAACGAAGAAACAATAGCACAACAGCTCAAATCTACACATCAGCGAACACGCTGTGTTGTGAGAAAGTAGGCCTATGGATTCAAACCAAACTCGACTTCTCGATTCAGCTTCACATAGAACCCCCACGTGACTTTGGACGAGTTTGATACGCCGATTCTAAAAATGCTAAATTACATAAAGTAATTTAAGGTTTAATCAGTCTTTAAAAAAGTCGAATAAAATTATTTAAGCCGCCTTCTGGCCAAACGATTATTTCGAGGCCTCATTTAGTCTCAATACTAACTACCGGCTGGATCTTCGACGGCCTCTGGACTGGCAGTTTGACCCAAATATCGACAGGTTTACCTGTGCGTGAATTTCGTGGACTTATTTATGTCTTCTTTTATTTACGACTTGTCATAAAAATGAAGCACTTCCTTTATTTCGCAGCTGGGCTCTTCTGTCGAGTCGGTCAAGTGTGGAATAAGCTTACTTTTCCCCCGATTGCGATCATAAAAGTAAAAGCGTCCCTAATGGTGACGGCTGTTATATCAACGTGTCCTTGGAAGAGTGCACGCTTTTAGTTTTACTGGACCATGGTAACAGTCACTGTCAAAGCAAACAACTGCATCTAAAAATATAATGGAAACAATTAGTAGCAGAAAGTGAATCATTGGATACACTCTACGCTGCATTGGTGCGTTCTCTGTTGCTGAGACACTTATTGAAGTGCAAGTGGAAGATCGTCATGCATTTTGTCCAGCAGCTCATGAACCGACATCAAAACACAATTAAAAATATTTGACCCCTCGCAGTGTTTCGAATATATCTCCTAAAAATGACGAAATGTAAGTTAAAGTAAAATTCCTTCACGGCCAATGAGGCCCATGGAGCCAGAGCTTATCCCGGTTTCTGTAGCGTGACGCAAATGACGAAGTATACATGTAGTTTCCTGAATATACACGTGGTGAATCCTCTTTTCTTTTGTAAATGGAACGGATACAACTTGCGACTATTCATGTATTCTATATCGATATACATTGTACATACATGTGTATAAATACACGGAGAATCTGTTGCCATCCCGCGGGTTTAATATGTCGTTTCACTGACCAAACAGTCAGACGTTAAAAAACAAGATAGAAAAGCTCCATCTGAGAAGTAAGGGAATAAACTTAACTGTAAGCCAGACCCAGCTAAATCGCGCTCGAGGTTTAACTTAAATCTCTGTTGCACCAAGTGTGGTTTAGCTAAACCCAGGTTGAATCGAGGTTTGTAGTTTGAACTGGTATGCTTGCTTGCCCACATCGGGGTTTCCCGCACTATACTTTCACTTTCGTCTAAATACTGGGAATTCATGACAATTGTGTACTCTTTTGTACTTGAAAAGGGATTTACGGTATTTGCTTGCGATTTCCAAGATGGATGCAATGCCTGAGCTAAATGCCTCCATGAACGCCTCGCACATGGAAGACGATAAAAAGCGAGGAAAGAACTACACCGCTTACGAAAAAGAACTGCTCTTAGAAATACTAAAACGTTATCCGATTATCGAGGACAAGGGAAACGACAACACCATCAGCAATAAAAAA
>JBDFRD010227628.1:0-11368 GCA_039654405.1 Bullina lineata
CTCTCTCTCTCTCTCTCTCGCTCTCTCTCTCTCTCTCTCTCTCTCTCTCTCTCTCTCTCTCTCTCTCTCTCTCTCTGAAATTGCAATATAAAGGGCATTTAAAGCAAAGCTTTCTTCATATAATTCCGCCCGTGTTGTATGGCCAACGTTGAATTCAATTATTCACGCCAACATTCACCTCTCGAATGCAAAATCTCATTCACTTTTTCATCTTCAATTTAAAGATACATGCACCATATAATATGAACCTAGAAACATGTGTTTTTCAGTCGGCAACTACTAGCGATCCTGTTTTTCAGACGCATATTCATTATTCCTATGACGTTATTACTAAGTAAGACAAAGCAAAAAACAAAAAACAAAAAGACAACAAAATTAAACCAGACCGATATAAATTAATAAATTGTAAAGCGAGGTGTGCCATAAAACTGGAGCAAGAAAATTGACAAGTCAAAGTCTTCATAATTAATCAATGTGCACGGTGTGAAAATGTTGAACATGAAGATGTTCACGGGAATCTTCAGCCCTCGCTACAGACAGTAATGTTGATGCTCTGTCCTTTCTTCTCTTAAATCACTGTAAAACTAAATAGTTTTCAATACTTCAATCAGACATTTTATTTTATACTGTACAATCCATATCTTCAACATAAGCTGCCAATGAGACCCTTCCCCTTTGTTCTCTGCCAATTGTCTAAAAGCGAGGGAATGATTTAAGAAAACATCCGGAGAAAGTGAGGTTTATCCAACTGGGACCGGCAGGAAGGGATAGGCCTAGTGTTGCCAACGTCACGACTGTCAACGCGAACCTTTATTCCTGCCTCAAAACTGGAGTCGTTGAATCAGACAGGGCGCTGAGGATTCTAAAACGAAAATCGGGCAAAAAGCAACCATTCTCTCCCTTGCCCCTTCCCCATGATGCAATTCCCTTTGTAAATGAACAGGAATAGCAGGCTCCTCTAGAATTTAAGGGCGGAAAAGAGGGGAAGGCCAAGCCCGGGCCTGGTGAATGTAACACACACAAAAAACAAGACTCCACTGTTGACAAGCGCAAGAAATCTCGGGGACTAAGCCCAGATTCGAGGGGAGTCCACTTTGCATGTCCCCCGTCCACCGGAACTTGAGCCATTCTCCCGTAACTGATCAGTGCAGGGCCACAAACAAAGCGTGTTTGCTCGGATCCTCATAAGGATAGCGAGGATGTCTCCACACGGCCCAGGGGCCCTCGGTGCGATGTCAACTTTGGCGGGTGCTTGGGCTGCCCGGAAGCTGGAGCAGCTGCCTTTGGATTGAAAAAAAAGCCTCAGACGAACGAGAATTTTGGCTTTGATTTTTAGGACCCTGTCATCGACACGACAGTCATTTTGTGGCCTGGCTGTTATTCTTATGCTAATTACTGCACGTTTTTTTTCTGATATTTTAAGAATAAGCGCCTCTGAATAGTTTTGGTCCTTGTACATATTTACACAATGTACATGTCTTTACACAAAGAAGCAAACACAACCAAATGAAGCTATCCCGTAAAAATATACACAGACAAACCAACGTTCGACATTACTGTCTTCGAAGGGTGAAACAAAAGTGAAGCCCAAGCCGCATCAGAGAAACACAGTCTAGGAGTCCAAAAAGAGGACTTCTATTCACAAGTGTAGCATGCCTCAATAATAATTTATCTTGAATCACGACAGGACACTGAGCATATGACAAACAGGACAAAATCAAACTGCTTTCGGTGTTGAACCAAAAAAAAAACAGGAATGGGAAAGAGGAAAAAAAAGAGGAGGGAGGGATATTTAAAACTAGTGAAATGAGTGAAGGAGAATTAACTCCACGTTCCAACATATGTGGCAAACGGTTTCTTTCCAAGATGTTTATGACTGGTAGGTGTCGAGTTCCCCTACGCAGCCTGACAGAGAATTACATGGGAACAAATGTGAGAAGACGATGCAGTGATGTCTGTCCTTTTGACCAAGTTGCTCTTCAGGGCATGGTTAAAGAAACAGAAGTATGAAAACCACCGTTCAGAAACGACAGCTCGAAATGTCGTTGGTTTCAGAAACAGAAGTTTGAAAACCACCGTTCAGAAACGACAGCTCGAAATGTCGTTGGTTTCAGAAACAGAAGTATGAATCCACTGTACAGAAACGACAGCTTGAAATGTCGTTGGTTTCAGAAACAGAAGTATGAAAACAACTGTACAGAAACGACAGCTTGAAATGCCGTTGGTTTCAGAAACAGAAGTATGAAAACAACTGTACAGAAAACGACAGCTCAAAATGTCGTTGGTTTCAGAAACAGAAGTATGAAAACAACTGTACAGAAAACGACAGCTCGAAATGTCGTTGGTTTCAGAAACAGAAGTATGAAAACAAATGTACAGAAAACGACAGCTCGAAATGTCGTTGGCACGCGCTCAGGCGGAGGGCATTCAGTTCGCAAGCTTCAACATGTGATCCTTGTGCAACAAGCCTTCTTCGTGTATAGCTCAGAAAGTTAGTAATGCAATTAACAATAGATGTTCCAGAGGAACAACACGAAACAAAAGCCAACGTTCGACATTTCTGTCGTACTATCGCATTCCCTAAAAACTGTTCACTTAAGAAAACTGTAAGAATAATTCAGGTTGACCCTACTTCCAGAGCGCTGCTTTCAAGCTTACTTGGCTAACAAACTGATGACAGACATGTTACACGATGTACGTGAGTAAAATACGTGAATGTGAATAAACCAAGGCGACACTGCCAAATGTTCCTATGGTTATCAATGGTGTAGGAAACTCGATCTACAGCGATCAGTGTAATTAAATGTTTCTAACATATGAAAGCAACTAATCGAATTAATGGAATAACCGCAATTATTTTACAACTAAATAGTAATAATAATAACAACAACAATAATGATGATAATAATAGTAATAATAATGATAATAATAATAATAATAATAATAATAATAATAACAATATCAGCCCAGCTCTGGCACAGAATGTCTTACCAATTAAGCGTTGGCGTGGCCACCATCGCCGGCTCACATTCCCCTACCCGAGGCCAGTTTCGCTATTTCATTATAATGATACGTCTACCAAGACAATTCCCATCCTCAGTATCGCTGATTCATGAACATCCTGATATCTGATAGAGGACACTCGTTATCAAGGAAAAGAATGAAAACACCCTTCCCGTAACTTATTATTATTACTGTTATTATTATTATTATTAATTACTATTTCTCTTCTTCTTCTTCTTCTTCTATTATTATTATTATTACTATTTCTCTTCTTCTTTTTCTATTATTATTATTATTATTATCATTATCATTATTAATGTCTCTGTATGACTAAAATTTAATATTCATTATACCCTCTCTTACTGTCCCTACATTATTTTCCATGTAAAACTTTCCTTATCCCATTTCCTCAACTAGTACTGTACTCAGTTCGCGCAACTGCTAAAAAGACGGAGAAGCGGGGAAATTAAAACCAGAAATATGAAGGAAAAAGCTGGTAATTAAATCCTGATACGGAGCTCCTTCTAGCGGGGAGCTTGCAACCGAATCGATAAAGCTGCATTAAATTCTCCTTTCAGTCTTTGTTACGTCGGTTTGATACGATACGATTATTTCTCTCCAGGGCAACGACGGCGCGAGCACTGCACGGGAGCAAGGGAATGAAGCTTTCCCACGTACCTGAGTGCTCATGACAACTTGTGGAGGACAGCCAGCACAGACTGCAAGCCACAAGAGGATTGAGAACGTGATTGTCAGTGAGAAAACTCATTTAACCATGTCTGAACTGCCACTTGTTTTAATGACTACGTCCAATTCGGAGTTTCACGTCCTCATTGATTTGATCGCTGCGACACGCGCTATTTTTTTAAGGTATGAAATCGGTTCGTGTTAGAATTGAACCCAGGACCTCTCCGCACTTGTCAAGCACACTACTCTGGGTGGATGCAAGCCAACCTGGTGGATCCTACGTCTGATTGTCAAATCACGAAGCGTCACTGAATAAAAGGTTTCCATTCATTACCTCATCACTCATTCTGTCTATCTCTCACACTGAGGTACCATATGTCTATCTCTCTGAAACTGAGGTACCATATGTCTATCTCTCTTACACTGAGGTACCATATGTCTATCTCTCTGAAACTGAGGTACCATATGTCTATCTCTCTCACACTTAGGTACCATATGTCTCTCTCTCTTACACTGAGGTACCATATGTCTCTCTCTCTCTTAAACTGAGGTACCATATGTCTATTTCTCTTAAACTGAGGTACCATATCTCTATCTCTCTTATAGTGAGGTACCATAACAATCCAAACATACCGCAAGCATTCCTTTTACATAACATGACATAACAGATAACTCGTTCCACATTTTTACAGCCTTCTCTTCAGCCAAGAACACAAGCATTCCACACACAATCAAAACAAAGCACACGCATACGTGAATAAAGAGAAATGACAAGAAACAAAACAAACAAAATTATCAACCAATCAATCAAGGTTTGAATAAACAGGCTGACAAAGTCCAGACAGCCAAACGGACTTTGAACTAAAAGAACAAACGTCTTCCAAACATTTCACAGTTTTTATACATCTCACGTTTCACAATTCTACACTACAAAAAAAAAAAAAAAAAAGTAAAAAAAACAAGACGAGAGATACAACAAAAGTGAGTATTTACCTAGAAGCCGCGCACAGAAATGGAGTACAATGAACTAAAACAGTATAAATACGCAAGTAACTCGATTATGAGAATGTAAGTAAAAACTAAAAGAGAAAGAAACATAAACAAATGACAAAGAAACATAACAAAACAAAACAAAATCAATGGATGCTGAGCCGAGGCGAGTGTAATTTAGACACCACGAGATGTCTCTTTTGTTTCGGGGTTGGGGAGGGGGAGGGGAGTGGTGGTTCCCCTGTTATAGTATACAGCTTGCGACCTAATTTCTTCAACTCCCAGTTTGGTTAGTTGAGCAAGCATGCTTGGCTTCAAGCCTGGCAACATGGCACAATCATGACAGGTTAAGGACAAGATCGCTTCAACAAACTCTTCCAGTAGTCACGATCATAAACAAACCAAAAAAGCCATAAATGGTGCATACAAACACGCACACAATTCCTACAAGTTATCACAGATCAAAAGGATTATACATTCATTTCAAACCAGTCTTCAAGATGAACCATTGTCCTTTACAAATATTATAAATTACGAAATATATCCAATCCTACATCCTTGTGTATTTTAAAAAAAATTTAAGCACTTCCCTTAATCTGAAACGCACCATTCCAGCAAAGTTGCATTATCCATGAGGAACCATTTGACAGATAATTTCAAGAGAAGTAGATAATTTCAAAAGAAGTAACATTATATTGATTAATTCACTTTCTACAGGAACTCAGAAATGTTTTATTTTGGAGAAAAAAGTATAAGAATACTGACATTTGAAGAAAAATAAAAAAGACAGAAAAAAAACTTGCATGGAACTATCTGAACATTAACAAAATATGTTTACATTTTCTTGTTTGGGGCCAATGAATCCTACCATAAGAACAAATATATAATAATAAGAATATAAATCGCTTACACTTATATATACAAATGAAGAGTCATCTACTTTATGTAACTGTACACAATCCTGCAATATTAACATCCCTATGTTTCAAACGTTAATGTTAATAGGATGCTAAAAAAAAAAAGACAACAAAAATGTACTCAAACAAAGAGTATGCAAACGAAAGAGGCATTCGCTACCACATTCAGAATCACATACAAACTGGCATGCGTCAAAAGGGGACGAGGAAGTACTGAGAGCCTCAGTTGTTAGTCTCGGCATGTCCCAAGCTATAGCGCCTACCTGTTTTTCTCAGAGGGAAATCGTCTTCATACTTGGCCATTAAGTGCTGGGCGTAGGGCGGGGACAGGTTGAGAGGCGGAGAACTTTGGTCCAGAGATCCATGGTTTGATACCCTGAAATAGGATATGAAATCATAGTGCTAGTGAAGATAATGTATTGGTGGCCTTGTTTCCTAATCCCTTTATCTGTGAGTTACTTGCTACGGACAGCTGAGTCCCTCAGATAAAAGAAGAAATGCCAACTTAATTTAATTCCTTTGTCTTGATATTCGCTTTGAACAACTTCTGGATATACCCCCCCCCCCCAAACAACAATAAACCACCACCAAAGTATGACTTAATACAATATGTACTGTGCACTGAAGCTACAACAAAAATGCAAGCTTCTTTATGAACATTCTTATTGGACTTCTTTATTATATATTCCTTCATATAGATGAAGTGCTGTTAACGACTTCAATATCAAGGACTCACATTTAATCCGGCAAGGTCAACTGCAGCACTTGAACTTTCTAAAACTGCAAAGTTAGCTGTTTCTTTATAAAATGTCAAACTTCTTGATAATAGAATGTCACTGTGGAAGACTTGAACTGTGTTTATTACTTCTGTGTCAATGTCCAATAAATCTGTTAGAGCCATGATGCCTCAGGATGAAATGCTCAGTGCAATACAAACAGATCAATAAGGATAAAGTTAGAAAACTAAAGTAACAGCGCTTACCACTGGGGTCTGAACTGTGGTGGAGAATTATTGAGGTCTTTGACAGCTGCTTCTCTATGTTTCTTTGTCAGTACAAACTCCTGCAGTTTTAATTTCACAGCCGATGACGCAATTGCACCTGGACATGGATACAAAGAATTAATGATGTCGATGTGTATCAAGATGGTAGATGGTCGTTATACAAACACTCACTGCGCCATGAGCTTCAACTGCTGTTTGTCATATCCTTAAAACAATTACTTATAAAAGGAGAAATGCAATTGACAGTCGAACAATAAAACAAGCTGTAAGGCAAAGCCTTGTACTCTAAAGTATTTAATTACTTGATGCAAAGTATCCCAAGTTCGTTAATCAACTGCTGAAAGGAAACAATAAAAAAAACAACAATACATGTACACATTAAAAAACACTAAAATCTATCAAACTAAGCTAACAGAAAAAGAGAGGGCCTAAAATGTACGCACTTATTCTTGTTTAATCAAAAAGCTTATTTCCAACATATGTAAAAATTCTAAGTGACACCCCAGAGCTTTTTAATTCCTGGAGAAACATTATAAGGCAAATGTTGCGGGATTTTCCTTTTGTGGGTGGGTTCCTGAAGGATGCAGACTTACTCTCCTCATCCTTGGTCTTGTTTTTGATCTGTTGCAGTCTCTCCTGCTCGAAGAGTTCTTTCTCCAGGCGTTGTTGTTCCAGCTTCTTCTGCTGAAGCTGCTGCTGCTCCCAGAATACCTGCAATCAATAATGAAATACCCACTGACACAAGGTAGAAGGAAATTACATTACGCAAGGCAATTTGCAAAAGTTTTGAAAGGGCTACATTCTTTTCATAGCTCAGTATTTAATTCTGCAGCGCACAGACTAAAGTCACAAGGCAATGATGGTGGCCATGAAATTGAACATTATACATTAATTTTCAGTACCTAATACATCTACCAAACACTGCATCTGTACAAAAGAAACATTTTATTTATCCTGCATTAACACACACACACACCCCCCCCCCTTTTTTTTTTTCGATGTTCTATGTATTTTTTTTTCCTCTTTCTTTCGAACCATGCTATTGAAACCGTGACAATCTCGTCTTTTTTATCCTTATCCTTGCCCGCCTTGAAAAAACTTTACCTTCCTTTTTCAAAGCAGGACGGACGGTTGGGGTAAACATTCATTTCCCTTTCCTACAAACTTTCAACGACAAACTCTCACGTCTGAACATTACACCGCGTCATGATTACAACAAAGCCTTTATCTCAAGCCCGCCACTGCATCTGACATACGGACTGTGTTATTTTCTCTACCTGTCATGTCCGCTATGTCACACCTCCCCAAAATATTTTTTGCCGTCGTTCGGTCAAGGTAGTCTCTGTGCTAGCGGAGGTTTGACGTAAGAAAGGATTCGTCACAGGTAAACTTCCTTGAACGCACCTGTCTTGACCGTCTAAATCTGTGTCCTGTATACGCCAATGGTATGTGCAAACACTTCTTAATACAGTTTCTCTATTGAGTTGGAAAACCCAAACGTCGATTACAAAACGGAAACTACTGCGTGAAAATGAAACACATCAGTTACAGATAATGACACAACGTCAGATACTATCAGAGAAACCATGAATTAACAAAGCGGTGGCGAGCATTCTTTTGGTCACAATTTTGCAAGAGAGTAGATCTACGTGATCCTTCAGACTGAACAATTTAATCTCTACTATACGCACAAACTGTTTACTCTACACACAAACTATCTATTTTTCCAAAAACTAAAACTGCATCGCGTGTGAATCATAACGCCTGAACTCTTTGAGGACCAATGGCTGATACATCGGCTCGTGAAAAAGATTAAAAAAATTGTTTCTTGGAATGTAACAATGCATGACTTTTCTAAACTAAGATTCAATTCCAAACACACTGATAGTTTATGTGGTTTACAGTTATACTTAGTACTTAGACTGTAAAAAGGGTTAACACTAAATCAATATAAATCATTAAGGGTGAGACAATCCGGCACAAATCAGTAAAATATCTGGTCCTGAAAGGGTTAAGACAAGCGCAGATGTCTATCCTATCACGGACGAAAAAAGGGGTTTTAAGGAAGGTCATCCCCAGCCCGGAGAAACTTGGACGTTGTCACCTATTGGCTGCAACCCAAACTGAATCAATGTCGTAGACAGAGAGGTGTCCATAACAAAGAGTTTGCCCAGTTACCGCAGCTGTCCTGCTAGTGTCCTTGATATTCTTTCTAGTTTTCTCCATAGGAGTAAGATGCTCATTTCCCACGTCATTGTTCTTTTGGTCAAACGCAATCTTTCTGGTTTACGATACGAGTCAATGCTGATTTTTGGTACAACATCCAAACGGTATTTCATACTGTCGTTAGGATAACTAACCGCATCTCCTTTATACATATTATATATATATGTGTGTGTGTGTGTGTGCGCGTGCGTGCGTGTTTGTGTGTGTGCGTGCAAGTATGCATGCATCCTACGTATATAGAACATTTTGTCAGTCTTTCAGACATGACCTCAAGACGTTGGAGCCAGAGCTCACCAATCAGACGTTGGACGACAGTCTTCTTTCTATTCACATCCGGGCGATGGAAGACCCCCCCCCCCCCCACACACACACACAAAAAAAAGGAAAGTCATATATGCGCAGTAACCGATTTTATGATACGGGGCCTGCCCAGTTTGATGCTTTTCTACCTTTTTTCTGACTCACAGGTGAGATAGATGGAAACCCTACATGTAGTTAGGAAACAAACACCCACACACACACACACACACGTACGTGCGTGTGTGCATGTATACAAACATACATACATACATACATACATACATACATACATACATACATACATACATACATACATACATACATACATACATACATGTTTATTTTTTTATTTTTTTTTTTAGGGGTGGGGGTGCTCGCTTGAGACCAAATCCCAAACATACACCAACACCAACACCAACAACCACATAGCTCCTCCCGAAAGTGCATTTTCAACCCAAGATAGAGACTGAGACCTTGTAGTACATCATGTGCACGTTGTTGAATCAGCAGGTGAATGCGTTGTGTAAACACAGACTACATTCATCTTCAGAAAGGCCACCAAGTCCAAAGGATCACTCGTGAACGCGCAGGATATTTGTGAACAGAGAATTACTGTCAGTTACGAAAGGAAATATTACACAAGGACAAAGTGGTTGGGGTAATAGAAGGACGCACACACGGTAGGGAGAGGGGGAGAGGGAGGGGGGACGGAGAGAGAGAGAGAGAGAGAGAGAGAGAGAGAGAGAGAGAGAGAGAGAGAGAGAGAGAGAGACAAGAGAGACAGAGAGAGAGACAGAGAGAGACAGACATACAGACAGACAGACAGCCGGGAGAACGAAGGCTTAGGAGCGGGCTTAAGAAAGCGGGATAATAAGTATTTGAGATTAATGAAGTAATTGTACCCGCTCTGACGCCAGGCGGCCAGAAGAAAAAGGCCAACGCGAAACACGTAACGTCACTCCAAATGGAAGACAGTTCACTTGCTTTTGTTTGTTGTTTTTTTCTTCCAACTGGTCTACCCCTCCACCTTTCCCCCAAGACAAACGTTATTCTCTACTTAAACAAAAGAACATGCAAACAAACAAGATGAAAGGCCCAGGAGAATATCACGCACAAAATAATTACTTCTCAGTAAACAAACTCCCGGCTGTGTAGTCTGATTAAATTAAGAAAGAGTATGAAATCTTGCAGTGACATTAAACTGCCTTGTCACACGCAATATACTCCCCACCCCCACCCACCACCAGTTGTCTTCGTCATCTTCATCACTATTCGAAACGAAACTGCGTCTTTCGAACACAATTAAAACACCCGTCGAATTGGACTAATAGAATGAATCAAGACGTTCATCACAAAAGGAAAAAATCAGGACAAAGACCGTATGTTTAACATTCCTATTTTGCTGCCACTGATTCAACAAATCATTCTATAAAATTGACATTTCGCAAATACGACCTACTTTACGTTTTATTTCTACGAGCTTGGTTGAATTATGAAGGAAATCATTTCACGTTTATATAGATTCTTATACAAGCAATGTCAATACAACAGGGAACATCCTTCTTGTTGCTGTTGGTAGCGTGTGCGCATTAAAACAGCACCACATTACGGACATTAGTGTTTAACCGGCCCATCTGGCTACGTAGAGTGAGGTCTCTATTACTCAGTACTTAAGCGTCGTACGGCATCGTTTGCTTCAATTGAAATGAAACGTTTATTTAAACAAGTTATTCATAACATCATGAGGCATGCCACTTTCACAGATCATAGAATTTCTTCACCAAAGGACGGGCCCCATGCTCCGCGTCGCTCCCATATGAATAGGGCATTTCTGAAAAGGAGTGATTATTTCCAAGACCGGTCCTGTAAAAATAATCCGCCGGTTGTTGTTTTTTTCCACGACTGGTCCGTTGACCAATGAAATTTTCCCGCAGACTGTTTCTGATTCCATCAAGATGGCGACGACCATGCCTGTTGGTGATGTGTTTCAGTCCTACGATCAGTTTATGTCAGAATGGAACTAAGTCATCAGTACTACGGAGTTTCCATTCTCGACGGTGTCTTCAAAGACAATTGCATGCCATAACAAAACGACCAATCAAAAAACATTTCCACCGGTCGAGGAAATATCACTCCCCTTTCTGAAAAACGTTTCCACCGGTCGTGGAAATATCACTCCCCTTTCTGAAAAACGTTTCCACCGGTCGTGGAAATATCACTCCCCTTTCTGAAAAACGTTTCC
>JBDFRD010227738.1:0-11367 GCA_039654405.1 Bullina lineata
GATGATGATGATGATGATGATGATGATGATGATGATGATGATGATGATGATGATGATGATGATGATGATGAAAAAAGGAGAGGAGGAGGAGATGAGGAAGAAAGGGAGAAAAAATAGAGATCCAGGTAAGGTAAATGTGAAGACTGAAGCATTTCTGATGAGTTTTTTTTTGTTGAAAGAAAGTATTTTTTTTTTGCTGAAGAAGTTCACTTGGTATCTAAAATATGCATTCAGCCTTTGCATGTGTGTTTTCCCTTGCATCAGGTATAAGTCAGCCAATTACTGAGCCAAACACTACCAGACGCAAACGTAGGCCGCATGTATTCTCTGTCATCGAGGGCTCTCTGGATGACGATATAGATGATCTGATGAACCATGACGGTACCATGACCCACACCTTAGTAGATGCCCCGAAAAACTACCACCCAAATGATCTGAAGGATATTAGCTCCCATCACGAGAGGAAGATAACCCCGCGGAAAGCTGTGCGTCAGACCAATCGTTCACACAACAAGATGCAGCAGGAGAGCTCTGAAGGTGACGACAGGGAGAATAATGGCTCGATTGTAGAGAATTCCGCTGTGGCCAAGCCGACGCTAGAGATGCAACAGCAGCAACATCATCATCAACATCAGCAGCAGAAGCGTCAAATCGGCGCATCGGTGCCAGAGTCAAGTGCGTTAGAAGGACAGGATGAGGGCCCGCCGCAACGAGAAAACATCCTCAAAGAAGCAGAGCGTTTGAGTGGCGATCACAGTTTGGAAGAGGACAAGGAGGGGAAAACTGAAGAGGACAGCAAAGTCAGTTTAAAAGGAAAACCTCTCACTTCTGAAAAACGATTGAAAACCAAAGCGGGTCAACTTAAAAAATTAACAGATGGAGCGAGCGAAAATTCGGTCTCAAGAATTTCAGAAAAGGGAATGCGTACGCGCCGAAACGAAGACATGCAGTCTGAGCAAGCACCTTCCAAATCGGAGAAGATTCATAAAAAACGCAATTCTTTACTCAGAACACCGAATCAGAAAGACATTGAGAAAGAACACTTTTCTGATATGGACACACAACTGAGCGGAAAAGACAAGATAGTTAAAACCGGGTTTGTTCGAAAGTCGAGCCAGACTCTGCCGACTGGGGATTCAACAGGGCAGAAGAAGATGAAAGAAGACGATGGAGAAGAAGGGATGTCCGCATTCAAAAATCTATCCCCTTTGTCTGCTGCAAAGAGAAACGAAGACGAACTGGATCAATCGCTGGTCTTGTCCGCTGGCACAGGCAACCAGGTCGCGGATACAAGCTGGTGGTCATCGGAGACCGTGTCAGAGAAACCTCTCGAATTAATGCCCTTCAAAAATATTTTGGGACCGGATAAACCAGATTGCGAAGTAATGAATAGCCTCTCTGGAAGCTGTACTACATTGACCGAAGGCGAAAGTCTGCAAGTAGAAAACTCGTGCTGTGAGGCAAAACGAATATATAAGAGAGAGAAATCAGCGAAAGAAAAAGAGAACGCGTATCTAGGCAAAGATAAAGGAGAAAAGGACAGAGGAAAAAGTTTAAGTCATGTGAAAAATCAGAGCTATCAGTCAGATTTTCTAAAAAGTGAAATGAAAACCATAAAGAGAAACGACAAGAAACCAAATGAAACATCGGCAAAGACCAAAGCTAAAGATAAAAATGCAAATGAATTAGAAACCGGAACTTTAGGAATGGCTTGCAACGAAGAAAAAAGCAATGACACAGGAGAATCGAAGACTAGGAAACACCCGAGAGTTCAAAAAGAAATAGTGGGAACGATTGAGCCATCGTACGACAAGAAACAAACATCAGTGACGAAAGAAACGTTGGTAATTCCCATCACAAAAAACAACAGTAGCGACTCTTTGAGTTTCTCTGAGCTGATAGACTCGGAAACGCAGCGTCTGTTGTTGATGCTGAAAAACACGGACGTGGAGAGACTGGAGACCATCCTTCACAAGGCGGAGTCACGTCAGTCTCGCGGGAAAAGCTCGGTAGAAGCCGAATTCCGTAAACGGGCCACGCAGACTGAATGGTGCGACAAGTCGAAACGGAACGGCGAGAATTATTTCAAATCAACGGGAAGCCAAACGCCGGATCTTGGGTCTGAAGATTCCAAGCAAGACAACAACAAAGAAACAGAGCCTAACACATCGTTGAGACCGCCTGCCTTGAAAACTGACGTTCTGAACATGAACGAGGAAAGACCTTGCCACGCCTATTTTTTCCCGCCAGCGAGTGGCCCTAACGGCAACACAAGACCTCATTCTACTTCCGCCGTGGGTGCAGAGATGCACATTCGTAAAGAAGCCAAGGAGAGCACGAAGATCAAACGATTCGGCAACTCTGACGATGATCTGACCTTGTCGGCTCCGGCCCGCCCAGAGATAAATGGAGACGTGGTAGCCAGGGATGATGTGTGGAGTGACCTGTCCTCTACGCTTACTAGCATGGACAGTTTTTCCTCTCATGATGGAATCAGCGTCAACAACATCGCTGTGGGCCTTGGAGCAGATGCTGCAGCAGCAATCGTTGAGCAAGAGATACAGACGAAAAATGAGATGAGTTATGGGCAAGAGGCTCGACTCGAGGTTCAGGAGCAACAGCAACAAGAGCAGAATCGTCTTCAGCAACAGCAACAAAATCAACAACATCAGAAACAGTCGGCAGGAATACATGCAGATCATTCATGTCAAATGCACCAGGCTAAATGGAGAGCGGTTATGGTAATGGATGACGGTCTAAAGGAAACGCTGGACAATGCCATCAAAGTAGCAGAGCAATCTATTTCAGCCGCTGCAGTTGTAACAAAAGCTCTAACATCTGTTTTCCAAGCATCGGGCTGCTGTCTCGACAACATTGGTGTTGGCAATATAAGTACTGAGGATTGGAAGAACTTTGGTCAAACAGCAGGACTCGGCTACCAAAAAGAAGGCCCTACAGACCTGTCTAATCTCCCTCTCAAGGAGGGGAAGCTTCATCCCCAAAGCACACCTGCGGAAGAAAAAGACGACTGTGGCCAGTTACAGAAGGACGCAAAACAGGAAAGTAAGAAAGAGGGGCCTTTGGATCAACAACATTCCCCAGTGAGTATGGATTCTAAAAATGTAATTAAGCGGAGAGAGCGATGCGTCAGTTGCTGCAATAATGATTCCTGCACAGTAAGCCAAGGGCTTGTGAAGACGAGTAAAAAGAGGTCTGAGTCGGAAGAGAGCCGAAGTTTAGCCGGAAGCAATGAGATAAATTCAAGACGTGCACAACGTCAGGGGAGATATGTTTCAGACAGGGGCCCAAGAAGTAAAAATCCCCATTGTCCCCAAACGGGCCAGGAGGAGAAAGTGTGTGCAGATTTCAAATATGTACACCGGAATAAGCACGCGTTGGAGCCAGGTTTGCAGAGGAAGAGTTCATCTTCCCGGAGCCCTGAAGTTCGTCCTTCACCAACAACTTCTGTTCGTAAAGAAAAGCTCAAATGTGGCCCGAGCCCTAAGCAAGCGCGCAAGCGTAATCAGACCCAAAGCCCCGAATCAGGCCGTGATGTGGATGAAAACTTAGCCTCGAATTTGCGTAAGACACGATCAACCTCGCAGAGCCCTAAAACAGTATGTTCGAGTAAGAATTCTGGACGAAGTGAAAAACAGAAATGGAAACGTGCGTCAAGTTCCGAATGCGCCGATGTGACGAATGATACTGTAATGGAAGATTCTGTATCTTCTAGTGCGCGACAGAAAGTGCGTCCTGTTCAGCGTAGGAAATGCTCAAATAGTCACCAGGAGCGAGATCCGAAAACAAGTCGGCACTCTAATTCACAAGAGCGTTGGAATTCTGAAGACGAGGACGATCGGGAAATGCCGGTGTTTCAGATCTGTGACTGTTCCACGGATTGCCTTGTATCCCGAGGCCGTACACGTCCTTACAATCAAAGGCATTCTACGCCCAGGGAATACGACGGATCTAAAACGCATCAAACTCAACGGGATCCGGCTTTCCCGGACCCTCTCTTTGATCGCCCTCCTATATCCCCGGCGTCTCGAAGAAAGAATCATTTCACTGCCGGTGATAAAACTGCTGCGATGCAGCACGAGGAAAAGAGTGCTTGCAATTCCACGGCTCGGTCACTGAGTCAGGATAACCACGGAACCAGGAGCAACAGAGCGAATTACAGCACGGATCAGAAAAAGGACTGTTCGCAGACATCTCGATACGAACATTCGGACGACTCCACAGATGCAGCTCCACGCCAGTCAATTCCGTGGACTTCGTTTCAAGAAGTGTTTGAGAATGCCCACAGGGTAGGCGCCGAGGATGGAGTGTCCAATTCCACATACTTGAAAGAATTTTCCAGAAGAACGAGGGAGAGACTGTTTCAGAAGCAGGCCAGCCACGATACTAAAAACTTATCCAAGCATATCCGTAACAAACATGTACACGATCACCAAAGGGAACGCTTAGAGCACGAAAACCGGCGTCGTGACGTGGGCAATAAGCTTTCGTCAGACTGTAAAACCACACGGGATCAGCGGGAAAAGGCAAGACTTGTCGAGAAAAAAGATCATTCTGAGACCCACCTATCTCATAGCGACAACAGTGTCCTTGACGGCAAAGAGGTCAGGAAAAGCCACAGCTTCAAAGGCGGCCCACGCAACATGTTGCCTCTCTCCAAAGACAGCACGGAGGATGTGATCAGCAGCTTCCTGGACCAAGATGAGGATGAAACGTTTCTCAGCGCCGGAGACTCTCATGCGGACATCGAGCACATCAAGGACGAACTTTCCACCACTTCCCCTGCCCTCGAGCCCTCGAATCCACACGGCAAGCACCACCAAATGGCCACGACTCCGTCCAGCCAGGGATACCTCGTGCAGCTCATGGGCATCTTCAAGCAGTCCGCGGCTGCCGGAAAGTCGGCCAACAACAACGACACCTCTCCTCGAAGGAAAGAACAACAGATCAAGTCCCGTCGGGACGAAGGAGACATCCATAGGTTTGAGTACAACGATAACAACACCTCTCCGTTGTTAGATATTGCCTCCATGACCTCAGAACAACCACTAGGGCAGGTGAAAGAGAGAAAAGCATATCACGGCAGAATCGTCACTTGGGACGACAGCTATAGTGAAGGTGAGTCTTTTTTCACAGAAGACGAAAAGGACGTCTCGCAAATTGTGTTCGAGGGTCGGAAAAGGGTGTGTATGTGTGTTTGTGTGTGTGTGTGTGGGGGGGGGGGGGAGGGGGGAGGAAAGAAAACGTAATTCTTTTACTTTCTGTTATGTTGTATTTTTTTAATCGTCTAAATTTGTTTTCTTTCTCAAGGTGGGATCGGCGTCGACAGAGACAGCAGAGAAAACCGATGTTCACGATTAATTTTGAACTATAACAACAACAGTACGAGTCCTAACGATTCAGATGAATATATTAGCATTTTTTCGCAGGAAACACAAACAAGTGATTCAGATTTTCACCACAGATGGCCGGACCTGAAATCGTCAGACGTGGCATCCACATTAGTGGGAGAACTTTCCAATGAGAAGCCATCCACGAAAATGGCAGGGCATTCCAGTGAGAAGCCATCTAACTTATTAGGAGATCGTTCCAATGAGAAGCCATCCAACTTATTAGGAGATCATTCCAATGATAAGCCATTTAACTTATTAGGAGATCGTTCCAATGAGAAGCCGTCCAACTTATTAGGAGATCATTCCAATGATAAGCCATTTAACTTATTAGGAGATCGTTCCAATGAGAAGCCATCAACATTATTGGCAGATCGTTCCAATGAGAAGCCATCTAATTTATTAGGAGATCGTTCCAATGAGAAGCCTTCCAACTTATTAGGAGATCGTTCCAATGAGAAGCCATCCAACTTATTAGGAGATCGTTCCAGTGAGAAGCCATCTAACTTATTAGGAGATCGTTCCAATGAGAAGCCATCTAACTTATTAGGAGATCGTTCCAATGAGACGCCACCTAACCCCTCGGCAGATCGTTCCAATGAGAAGCCATCTAACTTATTAGCAGATCGTTCCAATGAGAAGCCATCGAAATTATTGGCAGATCGTTCCAATGACAAGCCATCCAACTTATTTGCTGATCGTTCCAATGAGAAGCCAACCAACTTATTGGCAGATCGTTCCAATGAGAAGACATCAAACGTATTAGGAGATCGTTCCAATGAGAAGCCATCTAACTTATTGACAGATCGTTCCAACGAGAAGCCACCTAACGCCTCGGCAGATCGTTCCAATGAGAAGCCATCTAACGTCTCGGCAGATCGTTCCAATGAGAAGCCATCTAACGCCTCGGCAGATCGTTCCAATGAGAAGCCATCAAATACATTGGCAGATCTTTCCAATGAGAAGCCATCCAACGTATTGGCAGATCGTTCCAATGAGAAGCCATCCAACTTATTGGCAGATCGTTCCAAAGAGAAGTCATCCAACTTATTGGCAGATCGTTCCAATGAAAAGCCATCCAACTTATTGGCAGATCGTTCCAACGAGAAGCCATCCAACTTATTGGCAGATCGTTCCAATGAGAAGCCATCCAACTTATTAGGAGATCGTTCCAATGAGAAGCCGTCCAACGTATTAGCAGATCGTTCCAATGAGAAGCCACCTAACGCCTCGGCAGATCGTTCCAAAGAGAAGCCATCTAACGCCTCAGCAGATCGTTCCAATGAGAAGCCATCTAACGCCTCGGCGGATCGTTCCAATGAGAAGCCATCCAACTTATTGGCAGATCGTTCCAATGAGAAGCCATCAAATACATTGGCAGATCGTTCCAATGAGAAGCCATCCAACTTATTGGCAGATCGTTCCAATGAGATGCCATCCAACTTATTGGCAGATCATTCCAATGAGAAGCCATCAAATACACTGCCAAATCGTTCCAATGAGAAGCCATCCAACTTATTGGCAGATCGTTCCAATGAGAAGCCATCCAACTTATTGGCAGATCCTTCCAATGAGAAGCCATCCAAATTATTAGCAGATTGTTCCAATGAGAAGCCATCCAACTTATTGGCAGATCGTTCCAATGAGAAGCCATCAAAGTTATTGGCAGATCGTTCCAGTGAGAAGCCGTCTAACCTAACAGCAGATCGTTCCAATGAGAAGCCATCGAACTTATTGGCAGATCGTTCCAATGAGAAGCCATCTAACGCCTCAGCAGATCGTTCCAATGAGAAGCCATCTAACGCCTCGGCAGATCATTCAAATGACAAGCCATCCAACTTATCAGCAGATCATTCCAATGACAAGCCGTCTAACTTATCAGCAGATCGTTCCAATGAGAAGCCATCCAACTTATTGGGAGATCGTTCCATTGAGAAGCCATCCAACTTATCAGCAGATCGTTCCAATGAGAAGCCATCCAACTTATTGGGAGATCGTTCCATTGAGAAGCCATCAAATGCATTGGCAGATCGTTCCAATGAGAAGCCATCCAACTTATTGGCAGATCGTTCCATTGAGAAGCCATCAAATGCATTGGCAGATCGTTCCAATGAGAAGCCATCAAATGCATTGGCAGATCGTTCCAATGAGAAGCCATCCAACTTATTGGCAGATCGTTCCAATGAGAAGCCATCACATACATTGGCAGATCGTTCCAATGAGAAGCCATCCAACTTATTGTCAGATCGTTCCAATGCGAAGCCATCCAACTTATTGGCAGATCGTTTCAATGAGAAGCCATCCAACGTATTGGCAGATCGTTCCAATGAGAAGCCATCAAATACATTGGCAGATCGTTCCAATGAAATGACATCCCACTTATTAACAGATCGTTCCAATGAGAAGCCATCCAACTTATTAGCAGAGCGTTCCAATGAGAAGCCATCAAACTTATTGGCAGATCGTTCCAATGATAAGCCATCCAACTTAGTGAAAGAGCGTTCCAATGATAAGCCATCAAACGTATTGCCAGATCGTTCCAATGGAAAGCCGTCCAACATGTTAGGAGATCATTCCAATGAAATGCCATCCCAGTTATTAACAGATCGTTCCAATGAGAAGCCATCCAACTTATTGGGAGATCATTCCAATGAGAAGCCATCCAACTTATTGACGGATCGTTCCAATGAGAAGCCGTCCAAGTTATTGGCAGATCGTTCCAATGAGAAGCCATCAAATACATTGGCAGATCGTTCCAACGAGAAGCCATCCAACTTATGGGCAGATCGTTCCAATGCGAAGCCATCCAACTTATTGGGAAATCGTTCCAATGAGAAGCCATCAAATACATTGGCAGATCGTTCCAACGAGAAGCCATCCAACTTATCAGCAGAGCCTTCCAGTGAGAAGCCGTCTAACTTATCAGCAGATCGTTCCAATGAGAAGCCATCCAACTTATTGGCAGATCGTTCTAATGAGAAGCCCTCCAACTTATCAGCAGATCGTTCCAATGAGAAGACATTCAACTTATCAACAGATCGTTCCAATGAGAAGCCATCCAACTTATCAACAGATCGTTCCAATGAGAAGCCATCCAACTTATCAACAGATCGCTCCAAAGAGAAGCCATCCAACTTATCAGCAGATCGTTCCAATGAGACGCCATCCAACTTATTGGCAGATCGTTCCAATGAGACGCCATCCAAATTATTGACAGATCGTTCCAATGAGAAGCCATCCAAATTATTGACAGATCGTTCCAATGAGAAGCCATCCAACTTATTGGCAGATCGTTCCAATGAGAAGCCATCAACGTTATTGGCAGATTGGTCCAATGAGAAGCCATCAAAGTTATTGGCAAATCGTTCAAATGAGAAACCATCCAACTTATTGGCAGACCGTTCCAATGAGAAGCCATCCAACTTATTGGCAGATCGTTCCAATGAGAAGCCATCAATGTTATTGGCAGATCGTTCCAATGAGAAGCCATCTAACGCCTCGGCATATCGTTCCAATGAGAAGCCATCCAACTTATTGACAGATCGTTCCAATGAGAAGCCATCCAACGTTTTGGCAGATCGTTCCAAAGAGAAGCCATCCAACGTATTTACAGATGGTTCCAATGAGAAGCCATCCAACGTATTGGCAGATCGTTCCAATGAGAAGCCATCTAACGCCTCGGAATATCGTTCCAATGAGAAGCCATCCAACTTAGTGACAGATCGTTCCAATGAGAAGCCATCCAACTTAGTGACAGATCGTTCCAATGAGAAGCCATCCAACTTATTGACAGATCGGTCTAAAGAGAAGCCATCCAACGTATTGACAGATGGTTCCAATGAGAAGCCATCCAACGTATTGGCAGATCGTTCCAATGAGAAGCCATCAAAGTTATTGGCAGATCGTTCCAATGAGAAGCCATCAAAGTCATTGGCAGGTCGTTCCAATGAGAAGCCATCAAAGTTATTGGCAGATCGTTCCAATGAGAAGCCATCCAACGTATTGGCAGGTCGTTCCAATGAGAAGCCATCCAAGTTATTAGGAAATCATTCCAATGAAAAGGCATCCAACTTATTAGGAGATCATTCCAATGAGAAGCCATCAAACATATCGGCAGAGCGTTCCAAGGGGAAGCAATCCAACTTATTGGCAGATCGTTCCAATAAGAAACCATCCAATTTATTGGCAGATGGTTCCAATGAGAAGCCACCCAAGTTTTTGGCAGAGCGCAACAATGAGAACCTTACCAGCTTCAAAAGGATATCTCTTAGAAAACAAAGATCAGAAGGTGGTAGCATTCTAGAACGGAGTGGTAGTTCAAAGACGCCAACGAATGAACAGGACGGCAGTAACAACATGGTAACTTTAGAAGGGCCAGAAGGAGACGGCAGTTCTGGTGGCAGGACAGAAATGCCGACGGAAGAAGACGGAAGTAATGAAGTATTCCTCGCCAGTGGTAATGAAGCGAAGGAAGGAGTCGAAGACGCCGAGGACGGCGAGGAAGGAAGGAACGGAACGATTCCTTTCGATGGCAGGCAAAGAAGTAGTGGTGAAAACGATAATGGAGAGGAAATAGTAGGACAGAACGCAGTATCATCCCTTGATGACAATAGAGATGGCAATGGAGAAAAAGAGAACGGTATGGGAAGCTTGGAGAATGTGAAGGACACAGCACAGGCTGACGATGGAATACGTGAAAGTGCCAGTGGAGGAAGGAAGAAAAGTTCAGGCAGAGACAAAACTGGACAGCACCTGGAGTCGTACCGTGACGGCAAGCAATCAAACAGGGGTGGGGGAAGGAAAAGTGAAAAGAAAGGGTATGGTGCATATGGTAAGGAAGGAAAAACTCCCATGGACAATAAATATTCCAGAGGAGAAAAGGGTGCTTTCAAGAGCGATGTTGACGCCGAGGAAGAAGCAAGTGCGTTAGTGACGGGGACAGCCACAGGATATGGGCAAAGTGAAGGGAGGACGTCAACGAAGTACGACGAAGATGGTAAGCAAACGCAGGACAATAATGTGTTTACTACACTTGAACATTTCTGTTGTTTGGAACAGGGATGGGTAGAAACTATTTGTGTGTGCGGAGGTGTGTCGGGGGATGGGATGGGTGTGTTGTCTTGTTCGGTTTACTTGTTATAGCAGCAAAGACAATACGTATGGAAGCTAAACGTTCTTTTTTACTTGCAAATTAAGTTGTAAAAGACACCAGTAAGCTGAATCCCACTTGACAGAAATGTGTTATAGCCTTGTGCTACTTTGGCTTGGGCCCACAAAAACGCGACTAAATTAATTGAAATCGGTCGGAAACTATTGTTATGCAAATATTTCGTCTAAACGTTTGCGAAGTTAAAGTTGTGGTTTTTAGAAGGTGTCATTTTCTTTATATTATAGTGAGTAGGTGTAATAACACCAGATAAACAGCACACCAGTAACATAATCAATTTTTGCGTCATACCCCAAATGTTGATTGGCGCGTTTTTTTAGACCTACGAAGTCATCTTTACATCCTTGATTTTTTCAGAATTATTTGTTAACGCGTTTAAGAGAACCCGAGTGTTACACGTCGGAAAGTTACTCTTATTATACATGTAGTGTGATGTAGCGCCCGTTGAAAACTGTAGCCTCTGATGAAAAAGAAAGCAACATCAAAGAAATACTCTTTCCTGAACCATTTTTTTAAATATTTAGACTCGCCTTCTTTTTTTTCACTTCACGCTTGTAATGATACATATTTTGATGTTTGGTCTTTTCTTTCCTGTAATCTTGTAGCAATATTGGGACTTTCTTATGATTAAAGGGTGACCCGTGTTGCAGTCAGCCATGTAATAAATGTAATCTCTCTACTTTTACTGTGCTGACATAATTGAGTTCTTTATGATTATGGTGATGATGATGATGATGATGATGATGATGATGATGATGATGATGATGATGATGATGATGATGATGATGATGA
>JBDFRD010227849.1:0-11363 GCA_039654405.1 Bullina lineata
GATGTTGGCAGTGGTGAGAAACAAAAGCCTGAAATTGTTCAGTACTACAATGAAACAAAAGGTGGGGTGGACACATTTGATTAAAAGTGTCACAGTTTTTCGACTAAGGGAAAACAAGGAGATGGCCAATGATCGTTTTCGACAATTTGTTGGATACCGCTGGGGTAGTGACTCACATTACCTACAAAGGTCCAAGGAAAAAAGGACAAAAACATCAGGGCAAGACGTGACAAGTGCGATAGGTGCAAAGACCACAGCAGCACAGTTTTCCCCAGATGTGCCTGAGCTCAGTCACTCACTTATTCCCCTGACCTGGCTTGTCGTTGGGGAGGCATGATGGACGTCTTGTACGCAAGAGAGCGCCAAACGGGTGTGTCCTCTGTCATTCGTATTAGTGTGGGGCTGTCCAGTCGCGTCCACTTTTTGATGTTGTCCATCCAGTTATTTGGTTGTCGTCCCCGTTTCCGTCCACCCTCCAAGGTTCCTTGTAAAACTGTCTTGGACATGCTGTTGTGACGGGGGACGTGACCAAACCATTTCAACTTCCTCCTCTTCACAAGTCCTAGAAGGCTTTCCTGTGGACCGTTCATGGTGATCTGTGCAGAGGTGTTGTTTGAGCTGTTCACCACTACTTTGCTCTTTTCGCTGCTGACCTCCATGCCAAAAAGCCCCTGATCTGTTTGCCAGTCTGCTGGTGAGATCTTGCAGTTCAGTGTTGCTGCCCCCCATCAAGTCAATGTCATGGCAGGTTGCTAATCGTTCGTCCACCGATGGAGATCGTGGAGTTGAAATCGAGCAGTGTCTCTCTCATGATGTTCTCAAGGTAAAGATTGAACAGGACTGGAGAGAATAAGCACCCTTGGCGGACACCGACCTTTGTCTTAAAATATTCTTCAATGTTGCTGTTGAGGAGGACTGCACTACTGGCAGTGTTGTACAGTGACTGTATTACTTGGACCAATCATTCTTCAATACCGAAGCCTCTTAAGATATGCCATAGCCCTTCGTGCCACACTCTATCAAAGCCTTTTTTAAAGTCTATGAAGTTGTGGTATAGTTCTTTTTGGTGCTGGAGGTGTTTTTCCATCATAATGCGGCAGGAAAAAAATTTGTTCAACTGTGCTTCGGCCTGCCCTATTCTTCTGCCTGATGTTCTTCGGCTTCGCTCTTGAGTCTGTTGAGAATAACTCTTAACATGACCTTGCTTGTATGGCTGATGAGGCTGATTGTCCTCAAGTTTTGACACTGGCGAAGGTTGCCTTTCTTGGGAAGAGGGATAATAAGGGATCTCGTCCACTCTTCTGGCCATTATTTAGTCACCCAGATCTTCTGACAGAGCGTTGTTACTAAGGTGACCGATTCATTTCCCCCGTGCTTTAGAAGTTCTGCAAGGATGTTGTCTGCTCCAGGTGACCTGCCCATTGGAAGGCTGCGGATGGCCTCCTCTACCTCTTCTCTCATGATGGGTAGTGGTGAAGGCTCCTTAGGTGGTCTTGTCTCTTCTTCAAGCACATTGAGATCTGGCGTTATGGGATAGTTGTATATATCTCTTCGCAGTACTCTGTCCATCGGGCCAGCACAGCAGAGCTCTCTGTCAAAAGCACTCCATCTTTGTCCTCAATTACTGTTCACTTATTCTGCTGGTTTCGTATGCTTTCTTGCTGTTCACTTGTTTCATTCCTTTTTCAATGTCTCCACACTGTTCACTTATATCCACTTCTCATTGGCTTCTTTCAGTGACAGAAAATGTGGGAAAGTATGTCGTTACTTATTTACATTGATCCATCTTATGTTATAAGCGATTTAAAAAGGGTATGTAGTTGTAACCTTTTCAAAACGAAGAATAAAAGATTTCATTCCAAGCTTGCTTGATTATCTTTTAAAAATCTCAATGTACTAAAATTAAGCTAAGAAACATCACTAAATATTACATTGCATAAGGATCATTATATATAAATTTGATTAGATTTGTCAAACTAAGATATATTGTTTTCAGCCACTTGGGTTTTCTTGTTTCTCTAATGCCTGCTTACTTCACATTTCAAGCATGCCTCACAGAATGCAGTCATGGCTTCAATTGTGACCCAATTCCATCTAACTGTGCTTAAGAA
The DNA here is from genome assembly GCA_039654405.1 of Bullina lineata. Classification (NCBI taxonomy): domain Eukaryota; kingdom Metazoa; phylum Mollusca; class Gastropoda; family Bullinidae; genus Bullina; species Bullina lineata. The sequence goes on from JBDFRD010227849.1 coordinate 2,112, forward strand.
ACATTCTTCTTTTTTAGCTACAGGCCTTTAAATTTAAAAGTGCTTATGAACTAGCTGGTTGATTTTATTTGATTGTAAAACTTCTCCTACTTTTGCTCTTCAGTTCACAATAGACAGTGGAACCTGCCCAAGACGGAAGCGGAAGGGAAGGGAAAATAGTTTCTGTCTTAGGCAGGGTCATTGTAAAGGGACCTGTATGGGGGGAGGGGGTCAGCAGAGGCTGCCATAGTCTTAAATAGCCTGTAGTAAATGCGATATCAGACCTGCAAGCATCCAGGACTGGAAAACTGACGTAAAATAACCCAAAGAAGTCAGTGATTGGTTCTTTGGACGCAAAACAAGCAAACGGGGACAGGACCACGGACCTGTTTTATTGTCCGTAAAAATCAAAGGCTCATTTTTGTTGGCCACGATACTCTGGTTTTACATCACATAGTATCAGCGTTCGTGATAAAACGTTTGGTAAAATGAAAGACTTTCCATTGTTCGGCACATGTTTCAAAGGAACCTGAGGCTAGTGAATTCCATCTTGCATAGGTGATTTGCTCAATTGGGAGAGCATTCTGCTTTCCGTTTCTGCATTGCGCAAGTTTTCATTTCATACAGGTCAAATATATACGGTACATGTAGGAATTAATCATGGGGGGGTATAAGATTCCTTCTTGGCAAGTTTCCGTATAAGCAGGTTCGACTATAATATTATTGATGTAATAAGTATTTTGTTGAAGTGTAAATTAGGAATTTTCTATTATTAGCACAACTCTAAATTGTAGAAAATACATTTATTCAAAAGACACATCTTGGTATTTATTATTCAAATCTTTGGAAATTAATTCGTGTAGCCTACCTATTGCAAAGTAAACTTTGCACCGGTTTCTCTCTTTTAATCTTATCTCCAGTGACAACCATCAAAACTGTGCTCAACTCAAATGAAGCATTTCCTGGTACAACAAGGAAATCAAGGTATTAAGAGAGCGTACCATCATCTAACTGCCCTCTTAAGTCATTCTGTGTCTAGGAGCTCAACAAACAGCATCTTTGTTACAGGAATGGCGGCTGCCGTCACATACAAGCCTGTCAAAATAGGGGTAGAGGTCCATGGTATCGATTTGAAAACTGAGAACTGCCATGAAACTATAATGAAAATCATTGAAGACGTTCACAAGCATAGGCTCCTTATTTTCAAAGACCAAGGCATCATCAATGGAGACAGACACGTGGAGATCAGTAAGTGGTTTGGTGAGCTTGAGTCAACTTTTTACAAGCATCCCAGGTCTCCACATCCCGATGTCTTTAGAGTTTCCAATAATGAGAAGGAAGGATGTAGAAATGTTGGACGAACAGGCTGGCATATTGATGGCTCATTCATGGAGGCTCCTTTTGACTTTGCTATCTACCACATGGTCTCTGTCCCCAAAGTTGGAGCAACAGGTTTGTGTTGTTTGTTAATTTGAAGGATTTGTAAACACGGCTTAAAAATTATTTGAACCTGAACATCACAACGTTAACATGCGATTTATAATAATAGATTAAATTGGAAATTATTTAAAATCCTTTTTGCCAGTTTTATTGCTTTTTTAATGAGCCTTTTCTTACTGCTATAACTAAATTATTCCAGACATTAAATATGTATTCAAATAATTAATTCGTACTGAGTTATTTGGTGTTTTTGGACTTAGTAGAAAGAAAAGAAAATTTCCTTCAAGAAGTCTAGCCTATGTGGCTATTAGAGCCGGTGCTTATCCTGGTTTCTGTAGTGTGAAGCAGAACAGATATTTTTTCATCATCTCCAAGACAGGAAGCTAGTCTGATTTAGGTTTACTTCCCCAGCAGAATTTGTTGGTACCCAATTTGCACCTGGTTGGGGAAAAGAAAATGGATAAAGTGCCTTTCCGAAAGACACAACTTGGTCGCCCATTATTGATTTTGAGTTCAAAGCTCAGACCATTCAGCACCCACACCAGATGTTCAGGCTTAAGACTGATTGTTATGGTGCTAACATTAAAAAAAATAGGCTTTTGTTATATCAATAAAGTCTTTTCTTTTTTATGTTATAAAATTAATACAGCTGAATTATAAAATAAGAAATACTCATATGATTACATGAAATTGCTGTGTACAAAAAAGAATGCAGTGTTATGAACGTTTTCATCTTCTGAATTTCAGTGCATTGGAGAAAAAGGGGGGGATTGATGAAAATGGCATGTAAAACAAAAGCACAAGTTAAATTGAGAATTTGTTCACTTATCTCCTTTTCACAGCATTTGTAGGCCTTGAGGAACTTGTGATATCATTGTCACCTGAGCGTAGGAAAAAGTGGGAGAGGCTGTGGATGGTGGGAAGTAGAGACGCTATTCATCCTCTTATCTACCCTCATCCAGTCACCAAAAAACCTGTAAGTGTAGATCTAGATCTAGTCTTATTACTCTTTTTTTTTTTTTTCCTTGGTGCCTTTTTTTTCTCTCGTAAAAAATCATTTTTGTCCTTTCCTCTACATGTACTATGTTAATGTATATTATTATGTGTTAGGCTTGTTTTTATTTTAATCTATTTACTGTCACACTTTGACTTAATGCCCAGCTTCTTTGTGTCCTCTCTATGTTTGGCTCTGCATCTGCCCACATGACTGAGAACCCAAAGGTAGGTTTAAAACCTTCAGGCATCTAATTTTATGCCTAAGACCAATCAGCCATCTCATTGTGCAAAGCCTCTTTTCTGTAATCTCAAGCAGCAAAATGGACTAGGGAAAGATCATAAAGTCCTTTGGGGTGCAAGATGAGAGAGAGGGTTGTCGTCTTGGCTGGCACTTTCAGGATGGCACAGCATAATGCTGAGATAATGTAAGAGTTAGTCCTATTGTATCTCACAGCAGAAAAATTCATTTCTATTTTCTTGTCTGCAGGTTCTTTGTTTTCATCTTGGGATGACAATATGCTTTATATGGGACTATAAGAAGGAAGGTGAGAGGGTGACTGATGAGGAGGAGACTGAGCAGATATTTCAAGAGATCTACCATGAAATCATAAAGGACAATGAAAGGCTTATCTACAAGCATCAGGTTGATTTTTACTCATTGTTTGAATCAATAGATATTGATTAAAACTTATAACTTCTTTTTATGAACTTCTTTGATGTAGACAACATTTTAGTTACAATTATTTTATAAGTTTACATTTCTGTTTGAGGTAGTATAATCCAGTTACTCCGAATTTGTGGATAGATTTAATTTGATTGGGTGTGAAAGTTATTTTTTACCCCCTTCTTTATTTAATTACAAATTAGTGCATGGATAATGCCAATGAAAAACAACATTATTATTTTTACTGAACCAGTAAATAAAATAGAAACAAAAATGGATGACTCACATGGGTCGGCAAAACAACAAAGACCTTTCACACATGGTTGTATAAGTAACAAATACATGGGTCACAAAGTGTGCCGAATATCAGTGTCCGGAAATGGCTAGGTGGGAACAAAGACCTTATGAGCATCTATGATTTGGTCAAGGCTATGTTAGTATGTAGTGGGCAGATGAGTAGAATAGAAGCAGCAAAGACTTTTGTCATAAACCTGAGGGATCAGTGGTGGAATAAGAGCAAGAAAGACTGTGTACTTGATTGTTCAGTGATATAAAGGCGTGAGTCAATGGGATTGGAAGCAGTGCATATAAGCAGCCGGTTTGGCTGTGGATACTTGATAAAATTTCTGGAAATGTTTAAAAGAAAGAACATTTCTTCCATACTAATTACTATCCTGCATTAATTGTAGTACAGTGGTCTCTGCCTAAGAACCCGCCCCTCGGGAGACATGATTACCGTGTTCTTAGCTGGACTAGTCTCTTAGGCGGATTTCAAAGAAAAGTGATGTTTGCACTTGAAGAACGCAACTCAAACTGAGGTTGGAGGATGGGGGGCACTAACACATTAATGGGGCGCCATCACTGACCAAATCAATCTGTGATTGGCTTACTTAAATCTTAAACACTAATCAAAATCATGCTTATTCCCTGCAAGACAATCCCTGTCTGTATTAAGTCTAGGCTAGGTCTACATATGCAAAACAATGCAAGCCGCTGGCGGCTCCTTTCCATAAAAATCTCCCGCTGAGACGCCGCTTCCACTACTAGATCAAAACAAAGAGCGATGTTTCATCACGATATTATTATGTGAAATACGGGCAGCTGGGTAGGGGTGAAAACGGGGGTGGGGGAGGGGGCAGAGAGAATGGGGCTTGCTTTCCACCATGGCTATGGCCCAGGCCTAACCCTAGAACAAAAGCAGGGCAACTGACAGTGTTTCTGGCAGTTTAGGCGAGCGCTGCTTAAAAAAAAATTTGTATCGGGTAAGAAGACCGTGTTCTTAGGCGGATTTTGTGTTGAAAAACGGGCTCTTAAACGGATGAATTATATAGAAATAATTCCGTTCCACGAGAATGGCGGGCTCTTAGGCGGATCGAGCTCTTAGGCGGCGGGCTATTAGGCGGAGACCACTGTAATACATATAAACGGCATTTCTGAAGTGTATTTCAACTTTCATTTAACACTCAACATACGTACCAAACAAAGATAAATAAAATACAATAATAGATGCATAATAAGAGGAAAGGACTACAGCTGAAGGATTATTGGTAAAAGATAAATTTTCAGATGAGGAGTAGGAGGCTCCCAGGGATGGATGGAAGCAAATCTAAATAAACGGCGCAACTACATTTTCTGAGACTCTTACATTGATTCCTTGAGTTACTGGTGGGGCAGTGCTCGAAAAAATGGTTGATTTGCAGGTGGTATGACGCCGTTGTTACACAAGTCAGTTATATCACTAAACTTTTCAGCAGAAAGATAGCTCTCACTTGATACTTTTTCCAGAATGATGGAGTTTGCAGCCGGAATGGTGTGGGCCGTTCTAAGTTTCTGCGCTAAGTTCAGTGACCTAAAGCGGTTACTGTAATCATAACATACTTGCACAATATTTGGTTGTTCTGATGTGAGCCTACACTTTTTTATTTTTAGCCACCTCAGCCTTTCCTTGTCCGTGTCCAGTTCGAAGTTTTTCAAGAGCCCAGCAACTTTCTTCAAATTATAAGTCTGATAGTGCACATTCCTTAACTAAATACAAAGGCCGTTTTCTTTTTGCTGTTCTCATTTGCTGGGCCCATTGCGTGGATGTAGAGACGGGATATGCCTGCTGTTGTGTTCAGTTGTTGCATGCATGCTGTCTCCCTCATTTTGACTGTGCCCGGTAACAAAAAAGACGTGTTCTATGGATTTGAATTTCAATTTGTTCAACGCATACCACAGCATGGTCAAGAAGTTTCTGTTTCGATTTTGGCCCCCGCAACTGTCAGAAAATAATATTGCTTCATCAATTGTTGGTGACTGCAGTTTCAAGTCTTTTAAGTAGGCGTATACGCACGAGGCTATTTCATCCGACCCTCTCATGCCATCTGACCATACATTGCAATATCCTTGACCATCACGATAATCGTAAACTGTCAAATTAGTGTTGAGTTTCCTCTTATAATAAAGAGTTGACTCAAAGGGAAAACTTTTGATGTGAGCTCTCATTGCATCTTTCTCAGACTCTTTGGCTTGCTTTTTGTGCTTTCCTCTCAGCTTGGGGCCACTCTTTCCGATATCATTCTTTTTGTCAAGCGCTGTTGATACAAAAATATCAGTAATGTCTAATGTAGCTAAATATGTAGTATTGCAAACTTTTATTGTTTTCCCCTCAAGTTCTAGATTGTATATATAAGTCCTTCCTCTTCTCGATTCTGTGTCTGTTTGAGTTGTCTTTGTCACTCCCTGCACGGTCTTTATTATGTATTCTGTTTTCTGTGTGATGTTGCTTACCTGATCTAGCTGCCCTACATGCCAGCCGGCATAAAGGGCAGTAAGTAAGTAAGTAAGTTACCTAATCTACTTGTGTATGCTTCTCCTACGTTTCTCTTTCGTTTTCTTACATTTAATTTACTTTCCATTTCTCGATGTTGCGTTGCCTTGTCCTGCTCATTCTTTTATTCACATCTTTCGGGCTAACAATGGAAGAGGTTCCAAATTCAGGTGATGTGCACGATTCATTCAGCTCTACTTCCTATCTTTGAAGGTTTTCTTTCGTGCTCGAGTGAAGGAATACGTGACTTTCATCAATATGTGCATTTATATAAGCTGTATCATATGCTTCTATCTCTTCACAAATCATGTCAAACTCAAAAATAATTGCAGCTCCATACGTATCCATTTCCTCACAAGATTCCTGTGTCTCATTACTTCTTCCAGGAGTTGACGTTGAACATGTTTTTATTGAATCCATTTTTTTTCCATCATCTGAAGCCAGAACACAATCGGAGTCCTCAAAATCCAAGTTTTCTTTCGAAGGGATGTAGTCACTAACATTGTCTGTTTCAAAAGGACTGAGCATGAGTGGAGATGTCCTGACATTCCTTTTTGTTGTTTTTTTATTGATCTGACTTAAGAAACATCAAAATCAGAATCATCATCTGATATATCTTGAGCGCAGAGTTCTTTCCCTAACAGGCATACCTTAGGAACTATTGTTTTGAAGTGAGGTAAATAAGAGGAATTTCATCTTCAGATTCACAAGTGTTACTCTCCATTACCTCTTCACAACAAACGCACACATTCACAAACCCACTGACTGAAACAATGCCCCAAGAAATGAGACATAACCATTTACACTTTCATGCTTTGTTATACAAGCAAATCCATCAAGAGTACAGAAACCTTTGTAATTCCTGCTGTGTGAATCAAATAAATAAATATGGTTTTGTTCTTTTATTATGCCCACTGAAAATGATGACGTCAACTCATCAAAAGTTAAAACACTAGTAACTCCAACCAACTCAAGGGCATTTACTAATTTATCATCTCCTCCAACATCAAATCTTACCACTCCACTCAATGACTGCTCAAAATGAAAAGAAAACTTTCTATCTGCAATTGTCACAGAGTGGCCGATGTCACTGGGGATCAAGAAGGCGAGACCATGGCGCTTTGACGTTTCACAATACATTCTGGCCCCATATTCCAATAATCTGTTGATGTCAGCTGTGTCTCAAGAAGCCACACTTTTTACCTGCTGATATGTCAACGCAGCCATTGCCACTGCAGTGCACTGCTTCCCATGGCCTTCATAGCGAGCATCACCTTGGTGATAGCTTCCACGGGTATGCAAACTCATGATGATTATTTTTCTGAAACAGATTACATGTAAAAGTATTTGGCATTTTAGTTTGTATGATGATCTAAGAAACTGGGAACGACCGAAAAACACGTCATCGTGGTTAATACGGTAAGGTCTAATTTTAAAAGCTTGCATCAAGATTTAGATTTTAAAATCAAAATAAAATTATAATTCTTATTATATGAAATTGAAACAATAGTAAAGTAAACAAAACAACACAAGCACTTCTTACCTTAGCTTGACTAGCCTCGTTGTTTTCAGGAAGACGGCATCGAGCGAAAAGAGCCATACTTGGCGGGTTTTGCAAAATAAGGCTGAAAACGCTATTAACACAACAGCCACTGGTCGTGCCGGGCCCTTTTCCATTGGAAATTAGAGAATTCTATTGTGCACAGACTGAATAGTAATGACACATAGTTAAAACGATTTCCCGCCCAAACTGCCACCCGACACTCCCGATCAGACCATCCGTAACCGTCGATTGAAACATGAGATCATTTTAGTGACACTTTCTCTTCCTAGTTTCGACCCTTTTCCCGCCATGAGTCTATAAATAACTTCATCACAATAAAGTGGTGGATTCTTTGAATTCCAGTTCTTCGATCTTATACTTCTGATATTTCATTCAGAATTATCATGAATGCCGAGGGACTCATTTATATACAGTAGAAAGACAATGTTGATAATGATAATGAAATGATGATGAGAAGGAGGACGATGTCCTGCAAATGGGCCACACTGTACGTGATAGGTATACTAAGTAAATATAACATAACAACATTCATAAAAACATTATAAGTCAAAATGCTGATTAACCATTTTCTAGTATTCGTTAATAATTCGTTTGTAAGTCGAGTTACAAAAGCTTATGCCCGTTGTTTTGAAGCAAATTCCACAAAACAACTATTGCATGTCGAGGTACCATACTTTCATTTCCAAAATAGTTGTCTAAGCACTGCGATATTTCTGTAGCTCCAGATACAACAGTTTCATTTGTGAATCTGTCCTATTCTACTGACATACGATAATCGTTTTTTGTTAATAACATTGTAAGTATGGGGTCGAGCGTTACACTGCTTATACCAAGTGGTGTGTCATGCTCTCCCAATTACTGTGATGTAAAAAACGAAAAATCAATATTTTTTTTCAATACGATACTTTCTTTCCGGGCGGCGAAATGGTAAATATCACTTCAGTTTTTCATTCTTGTAATGATCAGTTTGCCTTATTTCTGATGTGGGAAGACCATTCCATCGATGACCAAACTGTTGAAGCTGGAGAAGTTGCAAAACGATTCTCCATTTCATCCAGAGGACACCACAACTGGAACACACTAATAATTGTGCCACCAGTTAGTCTTCACAGAGCTGAATAAAGCTGAACATGAGGAAGAAAAGGATGAGGAGAAGGTGGAGTGGGAAGAGGTGAATGAGGACAAGAAAAAGGAGAAGTTCAAATGTTCAATAAAAAGGGAAAACAACCAACCTCTGCCACTTTCTCAAACTCCGGCCGGAAGATCTGGCAATGGCCACACCAGGGAGCATAGAAGTCTACGATCCAAGTCACCTGACTAAGCAGCACTTGCTGGGAGAAGCTGTGCGAGTTCAAGGTCACAACCTTGCTTGGTAGGAACTCATAGACCCAGGCCTTGAGAGAAGTGGCATCTCTATGCCAGCCGTTGTACATACTAAAAGTGAGGGAGAGGAGAGAATAAGTGTTACTGTTACAGACTGGAGGTTTAGTTTGGATTTTATTTCTCTGCACTCCTCTGTTTCTTCTTCTTCTTCCTCAAAAGCTCTGACAGAGATGCTGCCGTCAGGAAGAAGTTTTCCAGACCGCCAAACAGTTTTTTTTTGTTTCATTGGAGTCTGCCCATTGGTAGCACAACCCAGGAATTCAGGAGAAGCGAAATCTTCCCTCGGCTAGTTAACCACGAGGTTAAATTTATCCCTGCCTCCTCCCTCCGGTAAAGTTAGCCTGCCTTGGGTAAATATGGCAGATCCCATGCACTTGATGCTTTTCCACGAACGAAATCGACGTGCTTTGCGACGTA
>JBDFRD010227960.1:0-11362 GCA_039654405.1 Bullina lineata
ACATTACAAGTTTTCCCACAACGTTTGACCGCGCTACCGCAGTCACCGTCACGGGTGGGAAAGCCATAAAATACGGCTGACACGCCCCCTCCTGACAGCCGATGACCAGTGCCGGGTTATTTATTGCTGAAAGCCAGGAAAACTAAATGTCCGCTTTTAGTGTAGGGTCTCGTCGCCGTGAGTGAATCTTGTATTTCAATCTTTGTTTATTAGAAAAATGTAGAGAGTTGTTTTGATTTTTTTTTTTTCAAACCGTAAGTCTGAAATCTGACTATTGGTTTCTTTTTAATTTTTAAAAATTTTGGCTACAAGTCTGACTAGCTGTGGTGAAATTGTCGTTTTATTCATGTCCTCAATCATCTGAACCTGCAGCCTTCAGTTGCTAGCCTGGTGCAACGTCAAGTAAAGGTTTAGTAGGTGCTCTGCAATGAAGAATCATCATGTCGGTTTTTTTTTAATCTTCTGTTTATGGGTACCTGTATCAAGCAGTGCTTAACTAAATTTTAGAGATGATTTGTGTATGATATCTGGATAGCTTTCCATCTGTATGGAAAGGGATAAAACTTTCTTTACATGCAGTTAGATGTAAATTTATAAAAAAGATTGATTCTTCAAGAGAAAGATGCTTAACCCCCATGCTGATTTTCTTGAGGCAGTTTTCATCAAGGGGAATGACCACTGAAGTAAAAACATGACTGTCTTTACTCTCTTGTTCTCTTTCTTTCTTTCTTAAGTGCACTTTAATTATATTGATAATTCCCTTACTCAGTTATACCTTTCATATTTTTGTCATTCTTTTTTTTCCCCACCACAGGTCCGTGAGTTCTATGAGGACAATTTCTTCTTATCGCTAGGATTTACTGGGGGCCTTGCAATGGTCCTCTTTCTCACATAGAACTGGAGCACTAAAGGTGAAAGGACTATGATTGCATCATTAGTGCTACCTTGTCTGACAGTCCACTGATGTTAGTAAAGAGACTGTTAAGACTGAGCTTTAAATATAGGCCTACAGCTGATCTGGTCGTGTCAATCCACGGTTTGGATTTGAAAATTGTTAATAATTTTGAATGACTCTGCATATTCAATCTAAGTCGCTACAAGAGATTTTGTTTTGTTCATGAATATGCAAATTTACTCCTGCGCTGAGACATTCTCTTCCTGGCACTTTTTCAGTACAAATATGCATTTACTGGCACCTACGTCAAAGTTTTGTCACTTAGAACCATGCCTGTTGCATTTATTATGGGAAAAACCTTTTGTTTAGAGAAGAAATCTTGAATTGGCTGTGATCAAGCAGCATGCACTAAGAACAATTTTAAGATGTCGGGAATATTGTCATTTATTTACTAAATACTTCCAGGTACCGATTACAACAATGAAACAAATGTGTGAAAACATGGGGCTTGAGTAAAGGTTTAGTTTAGTTTTATGGACTTCAATAATTGAACAATGTAGATCTACGTGATCTTGTGTGTGAGTTTGAGTCTGTAGTGTGTTTCAGAAAATAACTTGTTTTTCAATTTAAAAGCTGAAAAAATATATCTTGTTTGTCCAATATTTTGATTTAGTCCACATTGTTTTGCTTTTTTTAAGGAAGCATGTCGTTTGTAATATGAGTTCACAATTAACAAAAAATGGAGTTGACTTTTCAATGAATAGACGTGGAGACAGAGTTAGTTCACAATGAATGGACATGAAGACTGAGTTGAGTTGACAATGAATGGATGTCAAGACTGAGTTGGGTTGACAATGAATGGATGTCAAGACTGAGTTGGGTTGACAATGAATGTGAATGGACATGAAGACTGAGTTGAGATGCAACAGTGGACAAGTATCAAAACAGGATGGTTGATGCTTTTTTTTTTTAACTGTGCACCAGTTGGTACATGTATGACTTTATGAAGGCTAAATGCCTGGCTGAGACTTCGTTTTCTTGTTTTTTTTAAAAAAAATTTGAACACAAATGTTATAAAGATGTTACTTGTGTTCAAGACTTATTATTCTTTGATCAATACGTTGTATCACATTCGTGTGCACTTTAGTCCCATAATGTATTTCTTACATCAGTACTATGCTATTCCTGTGTCAGTGATGCATATGTGGCATTCGCTGCGTCATATTAGCCCTGTTGAATTGACACACAGCTATCACTTCTAGTCATAATCAAAGGTGAAATGAAACTTACACACTGTTTTACAACACTCATGTGGTTTTTGCAGCTATGATGTAAAAGAAAAACTAGAGAAATTTGAATAAGTATGCTGTTCATTTCTTCAGACCTTTTAAAAATTGAGACGGAAACTTTCTTATGCACATTCATCCGCACCTGTTGACACAAATGAAAATCCACAGTCTTCAGTTACTTTCACAAGTGGTATTATCATTGATTGATGATGTGCAATGAGAAGTTTCACACCTGTAGCAAATTGTACAGTAACACGCTTACAGATGTGTGTCAAAACTGTTCGCTGTTGTGTAGTAACATTTTGTAAATCTGCACCAAACAGTATTTGATAATTATGCTTGTAAAATAAAACTTTCTATGCTTGAAGTCTAGGAATATGTTTTTTTTTTTAATATGATAAATTAACTTATTTGTTTGGATGTGGTGCAGGCAAGAGTTGACACATTTTTCGAGATGTGAAATTCTTTGGCCGGTGCAAGTCAAAAGTATAATTTACACTTTTCTTTAATTTGTGATGAATTTACCTTGAACATGGCCCTCGAGTAATCCTCTGTGTTGTTGTGTTTGAATATAATGGAGAATGTTTATGTTTTTTTCACCATTCAACACTGAATACAATGACGGACCAAGAACTGCCGAGCAACTCCACATGAAATAGGCCTAGTACTAGTAGTACATGAGACAAAGGATGCCTGCCTCACATTTCATCTAGTTAAAAATCAACCAATGCCTGAGATATGATAATGAATAAACTGACATTTTCTACACCCAGAAGTATGTCTTTTTTCTTTGAAATGGTGTCATTTAGAAAATATTTCAATCATTCAACTTTTTTTTGTTGAAAAGGGGACCAAAAAAGAAACATTTTGAATGATTAATGGGTTTTTGTTGAGATTGTATTTTTGTGCTGTGTTTGTATTCTGTCTGAGATGAAATTTTACCACGTCCAACACGTGAACAAATTTAGAGAGTGAGACAATCAGACAGAGATAGACACAAAGAACAACTTTTGTGTTGTATGAATTATAGTTTGTTTTATTTATGAATGTAAACGCAGTCAATTACTTTGGAATAGTAAAATAATAATAACAATTTGATCACTATCATTGAGGCATTAAGTACAGTTAGCTTTTAACTCACTGAGGCCTAACACCAAGTATACTCGATCAGCCCAAGGCTGTTCTGAGGCCTTACACCAAGTATACTCGATCAGCCCAAGGCTGTTCTGAGGCCTAACACCAAGTATACTCAATCAGCCCAAGGCTGTTCTGAGGCCTAACACCAAGTATACACGATCAGCCCAAGGCTATAATGAGGTCTAAAGCAAACTGTTGGCCTCAGTGAGTTAACTTTCATTGAAACATGTTTACATGAACAACAATGGGGGAAAAAATGCACAAGTTTCTTCTTTCGTGATCAGTGGTACTTTTTCTTTTGTATGTGACTACAGTGAGCATAACCAAAACAATTTGATTTCAAAAATATATTTTATGGTTGTGGGTATGTAATCCACTACTGTTTTTCGCCAAAATTATTTTTAGTAAATACAATGGCAAAAAATAGACATGTTATTATCATGATTTTTAGCAGTCTTGGCAAAACAGATACAATATGACCACATGAAGATGCGCACAATAAATATAAACAAATTAGTGCATTTACCATTTTATATCACTTTTAGCAAAATCAGTTAGGATAAAAGGAGCATTTCCTGTACTGCGGCAAAGGAAAGATATCTTGGATCTGTTGGAATTTGAGAAATAATTATTGAGATTTCATGTGACAGTAAATCGAAAAAAAAAAATCTAATAACAAAAAAGTTTCTTTACGGCCCCCCAAAAAACTTGCATAATCTCCTATCCCAGTTACCTGTGTTAAAATACTTCATGGCAAGTCTACCAAAATTACCTCTACCCTTGTTCAAATACACAGTCAGTTTGCTAACGCCCAATAAAAAATGGTACATGTATCAGCTGCAGGCAACTGAGAAAATTCCTTAAAAATGAAATTTAAGATCTTATTCTTATTGATTTTGTAACCAAAAAGAGAAATGGTCCAATATTAGTCATAAAACACATGACGCTTATCATTCAGTTTGTATGACTTGACAATGTGCAGACCAACGACTATATAGCACAGGCCTGGTTTCACACATGAAAAAGTATCAGATGCCTTCAAAATATTCTACTATCTAACAACATCTGGTCAGATGGTGAAAAAGATCTCCAGAGTATGAAAGCCGTATTTGTTTGTTCACTGATACACTGATTACACACATTTTCTGTCCAAATTTCACAGGAAGTTTCACCTTTGGTCCTTGGCTTAAGTTAGTAATTTTCAACAGATAACTCTTAAGAAAATATTTCATTTACTACACATCTGTTTCAGAATTTCCTATAAATTAGAGACATTCATATTACATAATGCGACATATTTTGATTCCTCACACCAATGACGAAGTACAAATGGGTGCTTATATTTGCGGACTAAATTGAAACAATTGATAGCTTTATTATTATACAAGCTAACTGTAGACAAGCATACACATAAACCATAATGCCAGGGACTACAAAGAAATCTTTCGAGCCTCAAATTATTTTTTTTGTAAAGAAGGGTGGCATGTCAACAACCTCACTATCACCATTCTCATGGGCTTACAATTTATAACCTGAGCATTGACTGATTCACTGTGAGGCTGTCTCATATGTTTTCTCCTGCCTGCTTGTCTCATATGCTTTCTCCTGCCTGTCTCATATGTTTTCTCCTGCCTGTCTCATATGTTTTCTCCTGCCTGTCTCATATGTTTTCTCCTATCTGCCTGTCTCATATATGCTTTCTCCTGTGAGCTGTCTCATATGTTTTCTCCTGCCTGCCTGTCTCATATGCTTTCTCTTGTGAGCTGTCTCATATGTTTTCTCCTGCCTGCCTGTCTCATATGTTTTCTCCTGCCTGCCTGTCTCATATGTTTTCTCTTGTGAGCTGTCTCATATGCTTTCTCCTGTGAGCTGTCTCATATGTTTTCTCCTGCCTGTCTCATATGCTTTCTCTTGTGAGCTGTCTCATATGCTTTATCCTGCCTGTCTCATATGCTTTCTCTTGTGAGCTGTCTCATATGTTTTCTCCAGCCTGCCTGTCTCATATATGCTTTCTCCTGCCTGTCTCATATATGCTTTCTCCTGCCTGTCTCATATGTTTTCTCCTGCCTGTCTCATATGCTTTCTCCTGCCTGCCCGTCTCATATGCTTTCTCATGCTCAAAGCAGGCAGTTGAAATGTCTTTTGCTTCAAAGCAACAGAAGGATGTCTCCCACCTTTGACACAAGAGAACGAGGCTTGGATCTTCTTGGATTTACAAAACTTATTTGGAATGATGTGAGTATGTCAGCATTTGAAGGTTCTCCATGGGCGCGAAGATTGGGGAACTTCGTTGGACTTTCAAAAATTTGTTAAGATGACTTTGTTTACTTTATATTCCATCAAAAATAGCTGTCTAAATCATTTTTTAAAAGATGTACACATGTACATTTTGGATCTTTAGTTTCAGAATAGCAATACTGGAGACTAAGAAAAAATGTTTTGTAGCAGTAGTAGTCTTTTTTAGACTGCCATTTTCAAGAAGTGACATGAAGAGAAGTATATATAATATACATGTAGCTAAGACTTACAGATTTACAAGTAGTGAGAACATTAAGATGTAAGATTAATTCTAACCATTAAAATCCCCCTTTTTAATGCCTGCCAATAGAAAATTTTAGCTCTCTTTGTTTTTCTGATTTTGTCCTGACATCAGGTTGAATAGGGGGAGTAAAATAATACAATCATGAAACAGAGAGGATGAAAATCATGACAAAATTATAATAGAAACTGTAAATAATAAATGATGGAAGCCATGATTCAGAAATGAAGTATACACATCATTAGAAATAATGAAAAACCCATGACTTCAGAGGCGATGAAATTCATTACAACTGGATCAAGATATTCATACAACATATTTAAGAATGATGGGAACCACGATATACACGGATAATTACAATCACATAAAGGATTGATACTGTTAATGACATGATAAAAAATATGACATTCATGGATGATAAACCATGGCATAAAGATGACTGAAACTGGTCATGCAATAAAGCAGTAAATTGGAATTTTCCAAAGTAAAATAAAGAAATCCACAGGTAGACATGCACGGAAAAAAGAAACATCGCCCCCACCCCCTATCCCTTACACAATCAACAGAATTATTTTCTGCCTGGTACACCCTCGTAAAATGACAAAATTAAATAATTTTTCTTCTCCAATATATTAAGCATGTTAGTCGAAATATTCAGGGTTTTTTTCTTATTAAACTGAAATGACGGAAGGCTGGCTGAAAGATGATCTTATTCACATTTCTATGTGTAGAAATAAACTGAACATTTCTCTAGTAATTGTGTCCTAGCTGTTTTTTCAAACCAACACAAATGACGGTAAAAGCTGTGGAAAAAAAGGTGACTTTATTTTTACTATTGGTGCTGTTTATGTCGCACAGTGATTGAGATCAAAAACGTCACATGTAAGTAAGTGTAATTTTGTTCACTCCAATTGAACGCATGCTGACTGTCAATGCAATTGTGAGGGGTTTTTTGTTCACTATTTTATGTGAAGTTTCCAGTTTGTCTTAGGATTATATTTTCATTTTTATACAAAATTACATTGTATATGTTTTATTTCTTGAGAATAATAATGTTCAGCATTGTAAAGTTTTCTTTTAAAATTTTGAAGAGCAATGGGGATAAAGAAGCCCAGTATCTTATTAGTTAAAAGTCTCTAAAACAAAGGCGAAACAATCATTAATCATAAATTACACCAAAAGGGAAGAGGAGAGATTAATTATTTTGTACGGTACCTTAATGAAGACACAATATAAAGTATTATAGAAACAACACTATTGTAAATGATAGTCACAACATCTCAAAGGGAACAAAGAAAAATGAAGAACTTCTTTGTTATTTCATTCAATTTACCTGGAAATGGCAATAATGGTTCCCTTGAAATAGAATAGGCATACACACACACAAGAAACATAAATATCTTAGTCTGCATTTTTTTTTTCTTCATTTTCTTTTTTTCAAGCACATTTTGACATAAGCATGTACACAAGCATATCATAATTAAAAGTAAGCAAAGTGGACAAGAACCCAAGACCCAATTCAGAAGTTGAGCAGCTTTCTCTGAAAAGATTAATGACATGACATATGATTGAATGAGGTTTTATTCAAAACTAGAAGTTAAAATTCCATACAACATTCACTGCTTACAATCGCCTGCAGTTTCTTGGTATTCTATGTTATTATGGTCATTGTTTTTTTTACTTTTTCTTAAAATGCCAATTGCTTCCAACAACTTCTAGATAAAAAAAAATTTATTTTTTTTTATCTAGAAGTTGTTGGAAGCAATTGGCATTTTTTTTAAATGCCTGAATTTTAAACATGCACTACAACTCGGATGTAACAAACTTGGAAATCAGGAAATCTCGGTTATAGCAAAAAGAATCTCAAGTCCTGTTTTAAAGTTCAATTATAATTCTCAGAAGTCCAAACCTGCTTTTACAATGAGAACAAAATAAACACAATGTAATTGTACAAAAGGAACAGAATCTGTCCTGGTTAGATATACTTTCAAATTGTTGCTAAAAACCAATATACTGGAGCATTAATTCGGTTATTTCCTTTGATTTTAATAGTTTGATTTTTACAATTAAAACTTTGATATAGTGGGGGGGAAAAACTCTCCTCCCGGGAATTTTGCTATATCCGAGTGGTATCGTACATGAGCTTGGAATTTCCTCACTTTGCATCTTTTAACCTTTTAAAGAAAAAAAAACATATTTGTTTTAAAATTCAAATAAAAGCCAAGAGTTGAATATTAAGGCAGATTAAAAAATTCATTTCTATCACACAACTGATACAATCCGTAGACAGCAAATATGTACGGGAGGTGAATAAAAAATAATGTATACTGTATAATACATCACAAGCAGTAAACGTATAATTTGATTATCATTCAACTCCAGTGAAAGTGAAATGTAAACCATAACAAAACAAAACTGAAAAAAACAAACAGAAAACACCATTATTTTGATTTTTCTCTTCATAAAAATGACAGATGTTTCTGAGTCGCATTTCCAAACATGTCAATGCACAGCAACCTCCCTTGTGGGGAGAAATTTCATCACAGAAATAAAACAAAAACATTGTTTCCATACCTGATTAGAAGATCACACTGCACACAGAACATATCACACAGCTTGCGCAAATTCTTCCAGCACTTATGACAGTAACAGAATGCAGTTCAGAGAATGTCTCTCCACAGCCAGGCAAATTTCAAAAACAATTCGAGAAGCTGACAAAACATCGCACACTGTTGGATTTGGATGGCAAAAATAACAATCTCATTCGCTACAGATCAGAGGTGGGCAAACTTTTCGGATTGGGGGCCACTTCAACTGAGCTGTGAAAAGCAAAGGGCCGCAACTTTTAAATGTGTGAATAGTCACTAGATATCCTTTATTTTTGTTTTATTAAGAAAATGCAAAACATAAAGTGCATCATCATGATAAAATGATTCAATAAAAGTAAAAATGTAGACATAAACAAAGTTTTCTTTCATTTCATTTATTTATTCATTAATATATTTATTTTAATTCGCCAAATGTCTCCGCAGGCTGCACAAAACTCGTTGGAGGGACGTAGTTTGCCCACCCCTGACTTGAGACAATACTCTCTCCCACCCAACTCTCTCCTTTCCTCCCATCAATGCCCCCCAAAAAACTCATAGAGAACAAACAATGAAGTTTTTACGCTGAGAACGAGACTTTCAGTTCAAGTCTCATTCTACAAATGGAGGAGACGCTAAGCTGTTTCTGTAATTCATCTCTGCCAAAAGGAACCACTTTTCCCCCATGTGGACAGTGTCGTCCAGTACAAAGCTGCCAATATCATTAATAAAACCTGAGACATGAGAATGGTTCCACATCATTAGAATTATTTACCCGTGAATGCCCGAGTGCCCACTTTTGATTATGTAAAAAAAATGCCTTCAAATCCTGAATCTCTAAAATTTTCCAACTCTTCAAAAACATTCCTCAAAATTATCAAACAGTTCAAAACCATTCCTTAAAATGTTCAAACTCCTGAGGCTATAAACATTTAGCTTTTAAACTTTACGATTCTAAAGGGATAACACACATACCGATAGCACAAAATCAACAAACAGCAGTAGATAATGGGGGAATTACATATGAAAGTACAAGTTATGACAGGGGGAAATCTGAGACCAGCAGTCAACAAATTTTTCAGCAAATGACAACAAAGACTGGACCACACAAAATCAATAACTGAATCAATGAACGCGAATGAGGAAAATCACGCATTGGCAAACAGTATTAAAGAGAATGAAAATAAATGTGGGCGATTTGGGGTTGATGAATTCTCCATTTGCCTACACTTTTTCATACATCCCATACGTCATCTCACCCCTGACCTGCAAAGTGTCACCTTCAACATAATACTCAGACTTTTCTCTAATTTTCTTAATTTGCGATGACAATAAATATAACGCTGATTCAAGTAGTAAAGTTCCTTCAAGGCCAATAAGTCCCATAGAGCCGGAGCTTATTCCGGTTTCGGTTGCGTGAAGCGGAACAGATGATTTTCTTAATAATCTCCTAGACAGGACACTAGTCTGTCGTAACGCTGATTAAAGTCAGTAATAAATTATTGGGACAATTAAGACCAATTCGCATCGTGAGAATGAAGGCAACGATTACATCCTTGATGATGTTGATGATGATAAAAATGATACTTGTAACTGATAATAATGAAAATGATAATGATGGCAATGATGATGATGATGATGATGATGATGATGATGATGATGATGGTGACGATGATGATGACAGTAACAAGATCACATGGAAAAAACAAAAACAAAACAGTAATAGCACCACAAGCAGTCAACACTAGTGCTGCAGCACAATGGCAATGATGTAGATCAAAATGGCAGAGATGACAACACTTCCAGTCCAGATGAGGGCTGAACCTGGACATGGAGTGAAGAGGGGAGTGATGAGAGAATCAGACAACTTTCAGTTTCAAACATCAGTGTATAGGCCTACATACACATCATTTTAAAGACAAAAGATGATTATGACTATACTACACTTAAAATGCTACCCCCTTATTCTCCTCCTCCTCCTTCTTCTTCTCCTTCTCCTCTTCCTGCCCTCCTCCTTCTACTAATCCTTCATCTCTACTTTTCTTCTCCTCCTTCTTTTAACTTTTCTTCCTCCTCATAATTCTTTTTTTTTATCCTTTCTCCTGCTTTTTTTTCCTTCTTCTTTGACCTTATCCCCCCCTCCCCCTCCCCTCTCCTTCCTCTTTCCCACTCCATACTCACCTCCACCCCTGCTGAGGTCATAGCGCACATCCCCAGGTCGTGGCACCCAAGTACAGTCTTTCTCGTCCGTGCCGTCGTGGCACTGCACCTTGCGGTCACATCGCTGACGCAAGGGCACGCACATTTTGCCACTGGTGCACGTGAAGTTCTGCCCCTCTCGGCACTGGGTCAGGTCGAAGTTGAGAGGCAGGACTACATAGAATTAAGGGGGGGGGGGGGGTTTGGTGTGTAAGTTGGCGTAAGAGGATGGTAAGGAGGAGGAGGTGGTGGTAGTGATGGAAGAAGATGGAGGAAAAGGTAGAAGGTGGAGATGGACGAGGTAGGAGGACAGGGAAGGGGGGAGGAGAAGAAAGAAGGGAAATAAGAACGATCAAAGAGACCATGATTGTATCAATAATGTCAGGTTTAATATGAAATGCAACCGTTGATCGCAGACTGACAAATAGGACAATAAACAGATACATTGGCAGACACATAGACATTGTCACCTCTAAAAAACCAACAACTGTACTTGATTGAGATTTAATACACTTCTCACTTTAGATGTCTTACGCAGTCATACAGGTTGTAGAAAGATTGATGCAAGGACAGATAAACATGCATACAGTCAGATTGATGTCTGAGTACAAAAACTGTTTGAAATTGAGGTAGACAGCAAGCAGGCACAGAGAGAGAGAGAGAGAGAGAGAGAGAGAGAGAGAGAGAGAGAGAGAGAGAGAGAGAGAGAGAGAGAGAG
>JBDFRD010228071.1:0-11362 GCA_039654405.1 Bullina lineata
TCCTTCATCCCTTGAACTGAGTTCTATGTCCTTCATCCCTTGAACTGAGTTCTATGTCCTTCATCCCTTGAACTGAGTTCTATGTCCTTCATCCCTTGAACTGAGCTGCATGTCATTTGTTCCTTGAAGTAACTTTATGCCTATTGTCATTTAATTTGAACTTGATGTTCACACCTCAAAATTGAGCTTTATATCCCATCTCCCAAACTGTGACCACTGTCTGTTGAATTCAACATTTTATCCCCTGAATCTTGAACTGAGCTTATGGCCTCTCTTTCATAAACTGAACTTTCATTGTTATTTGTGCTGAAATTCAACTCCCTTGTCACTTGAATTGAACTGTGAAAGTCCACCATACCTTGAATTAACTGTAGGTTCACTGTCTTTTGAATTGGACTTTGAGTCTGAGGTCCCTTGGATTGAACCATGGGTTTTCTGTCTTCAGACTCCTGTGCACTTTTCAGATTGGACCTGACGTCCATGCCAAAGTCCTGACACACACAGATTGGGTTGAGACGGACTGAAGATCAGACACCCACACAGGGTTAAAAATTGTAGGTGGTGGTGGTGGCCGAATGGTTAGAGCGTTGGACTCCTTATCCAAGGGTCCATGGTTCAAATCCAAGAGGTGACCATGTTGTGTCCTGCACCCAGGTGCAAATTGGGTACCAGCATACATGTATTCTGCTTGGGGTATAAACCTACGACAGAGTAGGAGATGAAGTTAACTCATCTGTTCTGCTTCACGTTACCGAAACCGGGATAAGCTCTGGCTCTATGGGCCTCATGGCCTTGAAGGACTTAACATAAGACCCGATGCCCTCGTAGTCAGTTGACAATATGCTGTCAAATCATAAACTATATTGAATTTTTATAACAATAATTTTAAGCAGAAAGTATTTGATATCATTTCGCAATAATGATTCTGAAGTCTGAATCCCAATATTTTTCAGTTTAACACCTCATGAATTTGAGCTCCTGCTGGGCTGATCTATGGACTGAAGCGAAAATATCAAGCACTGCTTGATTTGTGTCAGCCCACGATCAGTCTGACCGTTGGGGATAAATCTCAGTGAGATTTTGCCGTACATGTTCATATCTATTGTGTCCTGTCGCCAGGGCTTCAGTCCAGATCTCAGGACTGATGGGAAAAGTGTTTGTTGCCCTTGAGAATTGAACTTTGGGTCCACCACTATCTTGAACTATGCTTCTTTCTGTATTTAGGGTAAAGTTCACACCTTGTAACTATTACTTAAGTGTAAATATGTGAGTAAGCGCAAACTATGTTATACATGCACTGCAACTAATGGACATCGTGTGTGATTTCTGTAAAAACCTATAAACCCAGTACAGTGGTGCTAAAACTGTGAAGCAAATAAACCTTTGTTCCTGTTGAAAACATTAAAGTAAGGAGTTGCTGATGTCAAGCTTCCATTCTTGATTAGTTTTTCTTCATGAGAATATATCTAACCAATTTCATA
Organism: Bullina lineata; assembly: GCA_039654405.1. NCBI lineage: Eukaryota > Metazoa > Mollusca > Gastropoda > Bullinidae > Bullina > Bullina lineata. Next base: position 1,482 of record JBDFRD010228071.1, read on the forward strand.
GTGTACAGAGTTCACGTTTACTTAATCGCGTTATTTGCCTCTTTCCAGTATTTATTCTCTCCATTACATGCTTATGTTTCTTGCCATCTTTATGAAGGTAACTGTGGGTAGTAGATTTATTATAAGTAAGAGTGGACAGACACTTTTTTAAAACTCATTTGTTGTTCTTGTGTATTTGACTTACTTGACTTAGTCCTCTTCGCTCCTTGAGAAGCATAGGACCTCATCTTGTGTATTTAATTACATCAAATTGAGCCGGTTATGTTTCAAGTATTTATTTAATAATTTCTATTGAATTATTTGACACTTAATGTTTCATCAATTTCATAATCACGGATGTCGTGAATCTTTGAAAACCGTTTCCACATTGTTGTTGTTTTTTGGGGTTTTTTTTTATCTTCACTTGTAGGAATAATTGAGTATTTCTTGGGAGATTGATTTGATGTCTGCAGTCAGGGACAAATCAATGATAATCATTTATTGTTTTTGATAACTGTTTAAAGTTCCCGAAAGTATTTGATGCATTAAGTCATTTTGATTTCTAAGGGAGAAGTTATACTGTATTTTTTTTTTTAACTTGTAGCCACGAAGCAAAGTTATTTTAACTCTTTGTTCCCAATGTTTCACCTCCAATTCGATTTCGAATTTCAAATGTTAGGGTACGGATAGAGTATGCGACAGGCTATGGTGTTGTTAGTGGAGAGGTATGAGATGATGTAGTCCACAAGACAGCACATAATATAACACGTTGGTTATATGAAAGAAAGGCGAAAAAGGAAGGAGTTGGGGGTGGGGAGAGGGGTACTCATGTTGCTTAAATTATTGCTCTGAAAAGAATGGTTTGTTTTCAGTTAAATATTGTGGAAGCATTTTAAAGTTTGATCCTGGTCAACGAACTGTGAGAGGAATCTTTTGAACATGGTTGTTGAAATGAAAACCAAACTTGGAAGTAGTAGTTGTTGTTTTTGTTGTTGTTATCATCACTGGGGGCTTTTTGTGGGGGATAAACCCACGACCATGTATTTACTACTTAACACTGACTACATAATTTTAGTAACAGGTTATGTTTTCTGCAAACTATAAGATACAGCCAGTAAATTAATATTGTGAAATACATAAATATTTTCTCCTTACACATCGTTTTCACTGCATCCCATTCTGAGTTAAAGCTTTTTACCTGTAGCCCAGTAATACATAAGTATTAGCTTTCATTAGAAACTGCTTGTGCAACTCACTAGACAGGGCTCATGACATAGGGGTAGTGAGCTTGTAACGGAACAAAGGTTTCCAGTTCAATACTTACTTTCTTGACACCGAGTCAGTGTTGCAGCAGAAGTAGGAAAGGACCAAGCCTGTTCTCCTTTCAAACGCCCACCAGTGCATTGAGTGGCGCGGTGGCCAAATGGTTAGAGCGTTGGACTCCTAATCCAAGGGTTCAGGTTTCGAATCTGGGAGGTGACCGTGTTGTGTCCTTGGGAAAGACGCTTTACACCATTTTTTTCCTCTCACCTCCCAGGTGCGACATATTCTGCTGTGGAAGTAAACCTACGACAGACTAGCGTCCTGTCCAGGAGATGAAGTAAAAATCATCTGTTCCGTTTCCCGATACAGAAACCGGGATAAGCTCCGGCTCTATGGGTCTAGCACTACTATCAGTGCATTGTTGCGAGAATGGGAAGTTCATCAAAACTCCACAAGACAAGAATATATAGGAATCTGACGACATGTCATTTTCTGTTTGTTAAGATGTCTATTGCTTTTTGCACAGGAGCACTAGAAGGGGAAGATGATACAGTAATTTACAACACGGTATCTGGAGTGTAAACGTTTTTGTTTTTTTTTTAAAGTAGGGAGAATTAGGGTAAAAGAAATGGTGTACGGTAGATATTAAATAAAAAAAAATAAGCTTTGACTTTGCTGAAGCCAGAGCCTTTACAAGTGGTGTGGGAATTGCCAATGTTTAAAAGTTGACAAATTTAGGCCTGATGCAGTGCTTTTTGTAGCTTAGAGCACAAAAAAAATCTTTTTTTTTTTTTGTGAAAATATAAAAAAAAAATCCACACAGTGGTCAAGGTATTCGCTATCGATCCCTTTAGCCTTGCTACCGTATTTCACATGATAAATGTTCTTCTTCTTTTTTTTTTATCGTTTTTTGAAAATGCCACCTATTATTTTGACTGGTCCTTAACTTTTTGTGAAGACTGAATATGTCTGTCGTTGCTCAGTGGACAACAAATTAAAAAAAAAAAACTTAATTAAGGAGATGTTTCTCACTGAACTTCACTTTTATCTTACAACGCGAAACTTTTTTTGCACTGCAGCAAATAAAGCGTCGTTCCTCGCCGTCTATATACAGTGTAGCACCTAAAGGTGACCAGAAGCTTGCAGGTGGTTTTGTGGTTTGCAAGTAGAAATAAATTTTGGTGCATGGATACGTGTGTTCAGTGAACTAGAGAGTGGGGAGCAAGGGAGGGAATTTGAAAACAATGGCACAGAATCTGAATCGAGGCATATACTTTCGGGGTTACAAATCAGTGAGAATGTCATTAAATATGTTCTTTCAACAATTTGCTTTTCATCTAATGCCAAATTATTCCAGAAAGAAAATATGTCTTTGCATTGCGGAAAAAGAACAGGTTGTTCTTCCGCCTCTACAGTCTGCACCAGTGTTAACAATCCATGTATTTATTAACCATGTCAACCATGATCTTGCCACATACTATATTGTTCTTCATGCTTCCAAACAATCACTGTGTTGATTATTTCAGGATGTTTGATGCTGAAATGTTCAAATGATCAGTCTATTACATCAAAAAAGTTATCTACCTTTATTAACCCTTTCATGGAACCGGCCTCAGCACTTGTATTATTGACAAAAATATATCTTAGCTGATGCTATGGTGGATTGCGCATTTCAGTTGTATTGAATACACGCATGTATAGTTGCTAAATTTATTTAGTAGCTTTCGTTGACTTTTCACAGTCAAGCACACATGGAGCTATTGGTGACTCACTCACTCTCACTCATGCCCTTCGCCCCCACTGGGGCATTGGCCGCCGCCAAGTTTCCTCCTGCCATCTCTGTCCTGGGCCAGTCTCTCCAGCTGTCTCCGTGTGTAGCCCATCTCTGTCCTGGGCCAGTCTCTCCAGCTGTCCCCATGTGTAGCCAATCTTCTTGGCATCAGCGTCCAGGTCAGGTCACCATGTATTCTTTGGCTGCCCTCTTTTCCATTTCCCTGGGATTTCACTTGAGAGCTGAGGACCTGTCTTGTTATGGTTTTTGATGACATTGTCTGTAAAATGCTTGAATGGAGTAAGGCCTGTCGTCTTCATTCTCTTCATTTTTTTTTATTATTTATTTTTTGTTTTGTTTTGTGTAGTCCATGGTTCAGAGATGGTCAGCTCATGGAAAGAAACCTCTCAGGGTTACTAATTGTTTGACCAATAAGCTCGGTTTTATAATTTGGTAGTGTTGTTGGTGAATTTGTGGCTAATGCTAAATCCATATTATGTTAAAACCCGTTATACAATATGATAGGACGTGAAATGTTGCTGTCAATTTGTTGAACTAGCACATTGCTTTGACTTACTTGACTTATGCCTCTTGATTCCTTAAGAAACATAAGGCCACATCACATTGCTAATCCCATGTAGTCTATATCTTAGATTCACTGTTATGAATATCATAACATCATCATATATTCATAGATCATGTTGTTGGTATAGTGTAAGGGACATAACTCGGCGGTGTCCTGCGTACTGTGTCGTATAATGAGCAGCATTCAGAAGTGTCGAGTGTCTGTGTCCATAAGCTAGAGTTGCTAGAGTTTGAAGTTGTAGTGAAACATGTTTGGCAACATGAAGTTTTTGTTCTTTCTACTTATCACGAACTGAAGTTTCGTAGTCATGTTTTTTTTTTTATATATAGATATTTACATGCGGCCTCAGGGTTTCGTCAACAAAAAAGGTTTATGGTTATCAGTCTTTTGTATTTATTTTGTGCATAGTCTCCAAAGAAAATCCCATTCATGCTCATTATCACGCCAGTCATTGTGGTTATGTTGGGATAGTTCTCAAGTTACACGTGTGCATGGATCACATTCGTAGAGGTACGACTCCTCACTTTAAAACCCTTGTATTTTTAGTCTTATCTGCAACAATAATCTCAGTGCTATTGTCTGGACAAACCTTAACCCTTTCACTGCCAAATTCACCGATCGACGAAAAGCAGTGTTTGATCATTGTCAACATTAATGGCGTTAATTTTCTGGATGCTTATTTCAGTTTTTAATATTAATTAACACATCACCCACCTCTTTTCCGGCAATAATGAACAAAAATTACTTTGAAATAGTATTTTTTTAAATAAAGTTCTTCGCACTATTTCATTTAAAAGAGAAAACTATTTTTTCAGGATTCAGCAACAGATATCTGGCAGTGAGAGGGTTAATCCAGGTAATCAAGTCGGAAAGTCAGTTCTTTAAACTTGAATACTTAAGTTCATATCTACGTTAATTAAGAATCCATGTGTTTTGACCTTGCATTGAGAAGATTCAGATTAGTTGCTGAATGTGACTGTCACGAGAAGGTCTGTGGATACCCGTTATAGAGAGTTAATAAAGACAACGACGCAATGTACGAGCTCTTGGTTTTGTGAAAAGAGTTCTGAGGTAGTACATGTATTGAAGAGTGGAAAAATGATACAAAATAAAATGGGTGCATTCGTAAGTTGAATTACGGAACTTAATGGAGTTACCTCGTACGTTTTGGTGGTGGTGGTTGGAGGGGGGGGTTCCGCCAGTTTCAGGAAAAGAGCACCAATGTTAGGTCTACTTATTTTATATTTTTTAAACCATGACCGCCGTTCTGAATGTGCCATCGATATAAAATGCATATTTTATTTTTTGAACGTTTACTTGTGTTTGTTTGTCGTAAAAAACAACATGGTCACACTTGCCTTCGTTGAAAATAATCGACAGAGAAAATGCTTACAATTTGTTGCAGTTGATGATGGGAACAACTTGAAAAACATACGATGTTAAAAAAGGTAGATTCAAAACTACGGAATTTTGTCTGGATATCAAGGAGGTCACAGAGTCGAAAAATGGAATTGGGTGGGAGTGAGACGTTGAGAAAGATGAAATAATAAAAGAAACAAGTAAATTTCTCCTTCTATTTGCTTAGCATGCTTCAGAGAGACGTGCAGAGGTTTTCTGAAAACGTGACATTTTCACAAGTTTCGATCGAGACAGCCAATGTGAAGGCAAGAAAAATGTACATAACGACATTCATTGTTTACACTTCCAGCACGTCACCGCTGTTTCCAGACAGTCATTTTTATCGCTAACTTATTCAACTGCAGGTCGACCAGGCAAAATGTCTTCTTCCACTGTTTTCAATTATTTTCCGAAACCCGAAGGATGGCTGTCTCCACTTAAACATGTTGTCATGTCGTACATCTGTGACGTGGTTGTTCACACCTTTCGTCTTTATGTAGTTTCAGGTGTGTGCGGTGTGGTTCTTTCATTGTACAGGCTTCATAAATTCAAAGAAGCGAGCTCAACCAAATGAAGCTGTCCCGTAGAAATACACATGTCGACAATGTCTCTGAAGGGGACAGAAAGGAACGAAAAAACAGTCGCATAAAAGGAGAAGAGAAGAAGGAAAAGAATAAGAAGAAAAAAACTTAGCTTCATGCCAAGATTTGGAAAGCGAGCTTCTTCTCTTCTTCTTTTATGTGACTGTTTTTCGTTCCTTTTTGTTCCCTTTGAAGACAGAAATTGTCGACACGTCGGTTTGTCTTTGTGTATTTCCACGGGATAGCTTCATTTCGTTGTTTGCTACTTTGCATTTTTCAGCTTCCCTACAGCTTTCATTCGCTTTTTTTTTTACATTTATTAGGCTTCATAACAATGTACTTTCTTACTTTTCACGAGACTTCGAACCAGCAAATCTATTTTAAGACATAGTAATACATGTATCGGCTATAGAGGTACAGCCACCGACGTTGTCATGTGTCAACCATCGTTTGGAAGGCAATAATAAATTTGTGAATTTTAATTCTACAAGTTGTGTTCGTTTTATTTTTAGTGTCATTGTTACGACATCATGTACATGTACGGATATTATCTATCTACATATTATGTATCTGTCTATATACATTTATATGTATTAGATGTGACGACGACTTTCAGACTTGGATTGACACACATGATATAGAAGTGTAGTCCAAACGATACTACTACATACATTTATATAGATATATGTGTGTGTGTGTGTGTCTGTCTGTCTGTCTGTGTATGTGGTTTTTTGGGGGTTTTTTTTTAACCTACATGAATGTGTTGTGGTTCATTGATAATAGTGTGTTTCCCTGCCCAGTTTTGTGTATAGATTGTCTGAGTCTGACGTCGCCCATGAAAAGTGTGGTTTCTTTCTTTCTTTCTTTCTTTGTCTCGATGTTTTATTCTTTCTTTCTTTCTTTAGTTAGTTAGCTACTTAGTTCATTTGTTCGTTTCTTCGTTAGTTGTTCGAGCAGAAAGTATCAACAAAAAGTTCGCATATGCCTCTTTCCTAATACGGTTGTTTACTTATCTCTCTATTCCATTATTACGCATATTATTAGTTCTTTCTTTTTATCTACATCATTCTTTTTTCCTTTCTTTCATTATTTCTTTCTCTAGTTAGTTACATGTATTTTTATGTCTTCATACAAGCAGAACATTTTAATGAAAAAGTCGCGTACTGCTACTCTTTCCTAACAGTTTCGCTTCTCACTATTCCCTTATTAAGCACACCATTACCATGTACTTCTCTTGCTATTGCATCACGTTGGTCAAATAGGTCGAGGACAACGACTCCCGATTGAAGATCAGCTGCTCCTTTTTCCAGTTACTTCATTATTATGTGCTATTGCAACTCAAGGTTGTTAGATTGCCATCAATCTGAAGTATCAGACAAGGTCAATGAACGCTTCAATCTTCTGTCCAATTCGACTCCTATCGCTTCCATATCTCTGCTTGTTGTCTTCGTACAGAGGTACATGTAATACTAAAGGTTCACATACTCGACAACATCTAGAAACCTAATCACGCCAAATCGTGTCATAAGTCACGGTTGCATTATTTTCATGGAAATTCTAAACAATTGTATTTCTTTGATAATAATGGTGACAGAATCTGTAACGATTTGCTTCCGTTCTGTGAATATTAATGAAAATCAAATACATGTACATGTAGAATGTATACCCTGGATTTTGTTTTAGACTACCTTTATAATTAATCTTTCTTCCAATCCCACAACCCATTGAATATCGGTAACATTACAACCATGGACAGTCGAGCCTTCATGAAATCCTCGAAAGAAAATCATCGCGCCCGTGTGACTGCTGTGTTAACCAAAGGTTACCGCTGACACGGTGATTAAAACAATTGAATGAGTCTGTGATTGTAATGATAATATTGTCGAGATTGCCCACACTAACGTTTAGATATTGTATTTTCTTTCTTTCTTTTTAACATTATTTTTTATTTTATCAGCACCTGGCGAATCCAGGTCAGATTTAACAGAGTATTGCCGTGGGCGTACAACGTGTCTGTTGAAAATAAAACGACACAGGTACCGGAATGGTATCAATGTTGTTGTTTTTTATTTGAAATTACGGAAACGAGAGACGACGTGGGAGGCATAAGCTGCACAATAAGAGACTAGAAGATTAAGTAAAAACTATCTGCTCCGCTTCGCACTACCGAAACCGGGATAAGCTCCGGCTCTTTTGGCCTCATTGGCCTTTGAGGGAACAAAAACGAAAGAGAGAGAGAGAGAGATAACTTGGACAAAACAGTAGAGTAAAACTACATTAACACCAGACCCGACATTTTTTCAGCGGGCAAGCCGCCCACATTGTCACCGGAAACTGACGGTCAGACACTGTCGTCTTTTGCAAAATTTCGTGCAGCAGAAGGAGAAAGTTGTTATTGTTGTGGTTAAGAAGAAGCCAAGTGAGGCACAATAGATCTAGATGATTTGGGGTTCATCCTATGCGGAAAAAGCGCGAATCCAAAGATAGCTGCCCTTTGCTGGACCAATAAAATCAGCTTTTCATCAATTATGATAGTGGGTTTATGGCGAGTCTATGCTTTCACTTTCGAAGTATGCCGCAAAGAACTAAATTCTTGTCACTGAATCACAACGTGTGTGTTTAGTGTTTACATTACACCACAATGGACGTAACGGTTACGTTGCAGTTATTTATAGACAAGTGGCGGGAAAAGGGGCGTAATAAAATGAGATATTGATGCTGAAATTATCTCCCATTTCGTCCAACGGCCAGAATGGATAGAGCACGTTCTATCGGAGACGTCTGGTCCGGGATTTCGGGCGGCAATCGGGGAGAGCACGCCGTTTTTCTTACCTGTCGTTACTATAATTTCGTGCACGATATCTTTGGCCGGAAAACGGTCTAAAACCACAATAATATTACATATAAAAACAAAACAAAAAGACAAAACAAAGTCCCACGAAAGATAACCACTGAAATTTAAACAAAGACACTTAAGTACTTCCACTTCACTCACTGTCATGAACGGTTGGTTGTATACGATCAAGACAAACGTTTGATTCAGAGATGGGTCGTTCCCGATCTGTGCTGAGAGATCTGTGCCCAGGTCGAAGCTGTTGTTATCAAACATGATGCCGGACATGACAACGGGAATCGTGTCGCAAGCCCTGGGGAGGGAAAGGAACACACCAGTCATTACGCTTCTTTCATAGTCTCTGCTCCTTTATTTGCGTTGTTTGGTGACACTCTCGACGCCTAATACTTCCTCTTCCTCTTCTCGCCTTCCAAGTCTAGGCATGAAGCTAAGATTTTTTTTATTATTATTCTTTTCCTTCTTTTCTTCTTCTTTTATGTGACAGTTTTTTTAAAGTGTTATTACTTGTTCCCTTCGAAGACAGAAATTGTCGACTCTTTAGTTTGTCATTGTTTTCTTCGCGATAGCTCTTTTATTTCTTGTGATTTCCATTTACACTACACTTCTTGTTTCCTTTGCCAGCATCTCTCGTCCATGACCAAAACTTGGAGCACCGTTGTGTCCAGCACATTGTATGTGGCAGCTGTCTCCTTGACTGTTTTACAATAGAAAGTCAGATCTTGTTTGCTTGACTAGCTCAGAGCTGACTTAAAAATTGTGGAAGCATCCAAATGTGCGGCGGAAATACTAGTAGTCTAGATAAAGTGCCAGGTTTTGGGTCATGTTCCTGGCTCATCGCACTTTACGGGAAAGTCACGTACGTGGCTCATAGCACCTTCTGGGAAAGTCACGTACGTGACTCATCACACTTTACGGGGGAAGTCACGTACGTGGCTCATCGCACGTTACGGGAAAGTCACGTACGTGGCTCATCGCACTTTACGGGGGAAGTCACGCACGTGACTCATCACACTTTACGGGGAAGTCACGTACGTGGCTCATCGCACTTACCGGGAAAATCACGTACGTGGCTCATCGCATTAAGAAGGTTAACGTCGGTTTTCCAGTTACTTTGATGTTTGACATCGTCGACGGGAAAGATCATTGTGCAGACCTGGAGCTTGATAAACTGTGAAATGTCGAACAGTCCGTGGTCGTTAGATCTACACTTGCAGTGTCCGCGAAGGCACTAGGCTGTCTCTTCACACGTTAGAATCCATTTGCCTTGTAAAACCTACCCTCGTAGTCACGTGGCCGGTGTACTAGTCGTTTTGTTTTGCGTCTTCTGATACATTCCTTGTATAAAACAAGCATAATTCCCCGTTCTACGAACGAACGGATGCGTACATTGATGGATTGAGAGGTGCGCACCCGTGAGTTGGTGCGTGCACCCGTGAGTTGGTGCGTCGC
>JBDFRD010228182.1:0-11359 GCA_039654405.1 Bullina lineata
ATTATGTCCCATTGGTAGAACTGCCATTCAAGCACGTAACAAAGAATAGATACGCAGAGGAAAGAATTTAATAGGCTACATGTTAGAAAAAGCAGTAAACCAGAGAGTGGATACAACAGCAGGAGGGGAAAAAAGAATCAGGGGCGCATTGGAAAGTGTGCAGAGGCATCACGTTGCTGTCCATCCCCAGCAAAGTGCTTACACGGATTATCCTAGAGAGAATGAAGGATGTATATTTTACAGGAAATCTTTTACATATCTCTGATAGAGAGAGGGAGAGTCCAGTAGCAAACCACAGAGTAAGAATACGTTCAGAAAGGGCAATAAAATTTCATGACATACATAAAGCTGTGCAGCATCGTGTCTGGCACGTAAGGTGTGCGCAGGAAAAAAACAACAAAAAAACCCAATACAAAAAGACTGGACTTCTCTAGAGTTCTTCATAAAGAATTAAATAAAGAAAACTTTCATAACGCACTATTTGCCGTTGTAAACAAAGTGAGCTGGTTTGAGCGTTGGACTTTAAAAAAACCCAAACCAAACCACCAATACAATCCATCATCATCATCATCATCAGTTCTCCGAAGGAAAAGGCTGCGTTCCGAATTATTATCCTGGGAACTGTTTCCACAGGGGCTGCATCTTTTTATGTGTCATGTTAAATGGCTAATGGCTGATTATCATCAGACAAGTCTTCTGATTGCCTGGCGGGAGCAATCACAGGAGCTGTTTTTATTGTTCGGTTAGAAACCAAAACATAAGTGGCCTCTTGATGGATCTCTTGACTTTTAGCTGGCCCACAAAATTATTGGCGAGACCAAAGATGAAGAAAATCAAGGGTTGCAAAAGTCAAAATTATGTAAATTTGACTGGAGAATTTTCATCAGCATCAAATTCTTTTTTAAAGTGTTGAAGGAGATGCTTGCTTCATATGTATTCCTCGTCCAAACAACGATGATTTTTTAGAAATCAGCTGAATAGCCCATCAATTCTTTCAACAGTGTGTATTATGTGTGTACAGACTGGGAGAATGGAGTCATTGCAGCTTATGTTAATGTTATAGATGAAAAGACGTTCTGGCTAGAAGACGCTATTGTGTGCATCCAATGTTTCAACAGAGACTATTGTCACCCTATGGAACAAGTGCTTTGTGATGAAGAAAAGTGTTTGGTACATATTCATTAAAATTTGTTGATTTAATCTTTTTTGCTTACTGCAATCTTTTTGATCAAGTCAGTCGATTTCTTATTTTGGTCTAGAGTGTATACTCCCACCCACACCTGAGACAAACAAGAGAAATGTTAGTGCTGCCTCAAAAAGTTTCCGATAGAAAACTGTGTCGAGAGGTGACCCAGACCAAAATATAATGGAGACGCCCACACTATAGCGGCGACAGTGAGAATAAGAGACTCCGTTTCCTCGATTATTGTACAATGATTTCACAGGGTCATGAGCTGATAGCAAGATGTACGCGAATCAAAAATGGAAACTGCTCCTCCATGCAAGCACCTAATTCTTTGGATTTAAAAGTTTCATCTAAATTTGCAATGGCTTATTATGTATTAGGAGTAACTAGGTAGCAATTATCATATTAACTGCTATGGCAAACGCATACATTTAATGCATGTATAAATCAACATAAACATCTGAATGCAATTAGAAAAACAAGAACATTCTTTTGAACCAAATTTTACAATTTATTTAATGCACAGCATACACCTAGGGTCGTACAGAAACAGAAGTGATGTTTAGCACATTTTGAAGGCAGAAACACCACTATAAATATCAACACCTCGGCGCCATCTTCAAATAAATTTGAAGCTAAATAAGACAAATCACTAATCTAGCAATTTGCTTTGCTGAACATTTAAAAGTGTAATATTAAGGAAAAGAAGAAAAAAAAGCTAGACAAAATAAAGTAGAACCCGCAGTAAAGATTGTAGTGTGGAGGTATCACCATGTCAATATTTGTCAGATGACTTGCCAAACTACTCGTAAAATATATGGTGGCATATAATCCTACATAAACCTTTTCACCAAGCTTAATATACAAGAGAAATGAGAGCAAGGTCTAACACCCACACACACACACACACAAATAGTCAATGTATGTGCTTGAATTCACTTTGTTTGATTACACTTCACACTAAATTCTAATGATATGAGAAGAGGTATATTCTGTATAAAATATAACATTTCTGTTTAAAAGTACTGGTAGTTTAAAGGCTAAGAAAGATACAAAAAATGATTTTGACATGGAAGAAGACATTAAACATGTCAGAATTTCTGTTTATAAAACGGTTAACTTCCAAGATTATTATACAACAAAAAATCATAGATAATAAGAGAACAATAAAGATAATAAAAATAAAAGGTAATAACAAAATTAATCATAAGTAACAACAATTAGGCAGCCTAGTTATAAGTATGTTACATGTACATGTCCTTTTCCAGCAGGACCCTGCACTATATATTATATAACCCATTATCATCATTTTATCATGAAGTAAATTTTTAAAAATTATTATGTGATCAATATAAAATAGTTTGAAAATGAAATATAAAGTGATGATACGACAGCCTTATTCCTTGAGCTAGTTGTAACCCAAAAAATTATTCTTGCTGTTGAATGAATTTGCAATTTAACTTTTTCTTGAATTTGACACTTCCTTATTGTTGCAGTTTCTTAAAAGTGCAAACATTAGCACCTGGCATCAAACTCACCAAACTGGCACGAAAGTTTTGAAATTCTCAAGGAAATGCTTACAATTTAAAATGCAGAATGACCTTAAGAAATTAATTGATTTTGCTCCGTTTCATTTTTCAAACTAGCGATTTTAACAATAAATTATTAGTAGTAAACATGATAAATTTGAAAGATATGAAACATGGTAATTTCAAGAGAACTGCACTGAAATGGCTATGTGTTCAGATAAGGCAGCAACACATGTAATGATAATTCTGTAAATAACAGTGGTGCTGTTTTGTGTAAGAAAGGCTTTTCATTATCCAAGGAAAGGACGTTAAATACTGATGGCAAATGCCAAAACAGTACTGCTTAAAATCATTTTTTCATTTTATATGGCTGTATTACAGTTCCAAACACAAATTTTGCGTGTATCTTTAAAAGTAGTTTTGAGAAGTTCAGTGGACTACAGCCATTTAATTAAAGGAACTTTTGTCAACAATGCAAACAGACTTTTCAAGTTCTTTTTTTTTTTTCTTGGCATGCATTGCTCAGTTTTACTTCACATTTTGAGCAAATGCATGTTATCAACTGTGCAGCAAGTTTTGTTATTTCATATGAGAACAAAGTTTGTTTTTTACATGATTGTAGAAAATAGTGTGAAATCAAGTCTTCATAACTAAAAAAATTACTTTTCAATGTATCATGCAGTCGCACGTTATCTACTAAAATCTAGAATAGTCACTAAAAAAAAAGGAGTAAAAGCATGTTTCAAATTTATCACAGATTTGTCCATAAAAAACTGGAAGTTTATGAAAATGTGAAAAATAAGAAAGCCTACAAGGGTAATAAAACTTTCTAAAACTTATCACAGTTCTTTTAATAAAAATCGTAATCTGTGAAAATATGAAAATCAAGTTGCTCAACAATTACAAGTAATTACAGCAGAAGCAACCAAAAAGGAAAGATCTATCAACCGACAGCCTTTGATAATAATTAAAAAGAAAATGCGATGATCAATCAAAGTGTGAGGTTGTCCACAGACAATCCAATGCTTTGCTGCGTCCGCTCAACAGAATAGGGAGACACTGAAAGGAAAATAAAATGAGGAATTGATTACTTGTGCAGTTTAAAGGGCTTGTGCTCAAACATTATAACTTTCAGATTTGTAAAAATGAGGGTGTCAGAGGAGATGGCAGAATAAAACAGGGGAGGAACAGGAGAGGAAAAAAGACGTGGCCTGGGAAGTATGGAAGAAATAAAAAAGAGAAAGAAGAATAGGTATATAGTAAGGCAAGCAGGTCGATGAAGTCAAGAATTAGGATAAGCCCTTTCCGTCCTGTCAAAACATTTCAAACACGTTAATAAACACTATGATACAACACTAACAACTTGCAATTCAATTACATTGTATATTACATTGCAATTAATTGAGCTTATTCAGGAAACGAAGTACGACAGATTAGGAAGCAATTTCATATTTAAGAATAAGCCCACAAGAATACAAAAAATAAAATCAGTGTGAACTAAGCAACGCTCCAACCAGGTTTTATTGATGTCCAAATTCCTTAACAACTTGATCAACTACCTCCCATGATCACTAAATACCCTTTACAAAAATAAATCTCATGAAACAACTTCAGTTAATCAGTTCAAGTCAACTCTTGATATCTTTAGTTCAAATAAAGTCCTTAATAGGCTAAATGTCTTCAGCTGCTGAAGATCATTAGAAGTAACTCAAATCACCTGAGGGGATGAAATCTTCTGAGTTGAAGAGATCTTTCCTGGCGCTCATGGCGGCCAGTTTGTTGGCCAGGAGAGCTCCAACAGCCAAGGAGATAGGTGGCTCACCGACCGCTGTGATAATTAAAAAAAAAATTTAGTTTGTGCAGGACATTTGTTTTTATACCAGACAAAGTTCATGAGAATTTTGTTCCTTTTTCTTTCGAAAATAATTTTTTTTGTGACAATTGACGCAGGCATCCTAAACAGACAGTAAGGAATAATTTTTGCCCGTCCTGAAAAAATGTGTAATTTTTTATATATATATCGTCGTCTGCATCACACACAGGCAAACAACAACATACCCCTGTACCACATACAGGCGAACACTTAATATCTCTGTACCACAAACAGGCGAACACCTAAACTCTCTGTACCACAAACAGGCGAACACCTAAACTTTCTGTGCCACATACAGGCGAACAGGCCAATTATGTTAGGAAGACATTTAAGATGCATTTCATGTCAGCTTTCTTCAGTGGGAACGATTTTGAAAAATCATGCTGAAAAAATTTAATCAATTGCTTATAGGTTGTGTCAGTTACAAGCATTTAACTTTTAGCATTTAGAATTTGCTTCTGACAACTGATCAGCCCTTCACAGTTCTGTTTGGAACAGGTGAAAAAGCATAAGTACATTGATAGGTCTTATATTTAAGATAATAAACATTTCCTCTCTGGTTTTCCTCACTCAGTTTGCGATGACACATATTGCCATTAGTTTTTAAAAAACATTTTTTGTATTTCAGATAAAAGGTTTCTGTCATACAGTGTTTACTTGTTGACATGAAGGTCATTGGGGAAAAAAAATCTCTTTTTGTTGTTGTAATACAGCCTAATTTTACAGTTTCATTTCCATCTGAACCACTGGCAATTAGGCCTACTATAATTATTTTTTTTTTTTATCATCTCAGAAATAGAGACGGAGGAACTCTACCATCATCCAGAGTTTCAGACAAGTCCCTAATAAATATTTCCTACAGATGTGGGGACAGTAGTTCATAATCCTGTTCTAAACACACAAACCAAACATACTTCACATTTTTGTGTACTTAATTTTTCACCACTTCTTAAAAGCAAATTTGGTCTTAAGAAATCTGAGATAGAACATTACATTATTCTACATCACATAACAAACCTTTGGAACTGAGGATTCCACTTGGATTTGGAGTATCTGGCAACAAATGAACTCTCCAGTCTATGGGGATATCTTTGGTGGTGGGTGGTTTGTACTCCTGTTGAAATATTTATTTATCACAAATTTGGAAAAATCAATATGGTGTCACTGTTTTAAATGGCTGTTTTCTTAATGGAAACTGGAAATAGTGAAACTATA
The DNA here is from genome assembly GCA_039654405.1 of Bullina lineata. Classification (NCBI taxonomy): domain Eukaryota; kingdom Metazoa; phylum Mollusca; class Gastropoda; family Bullinidae; genus Bullina; species Bullina lineata. The sequence goes on from JBDFRD010228182.1 coordinate 5,804, forward strand.
GCAAATCAACTGTAAACGATGGCATGGAAGTAAAAGGGGGAACATGAAACCCTTTGCTTCTGATCAAATTACACCATAAGTGTCTACTTAAACAACCAGTAGAGAAATACATGTGTAATGCACACATCCTCACAAGTCTACGCAATAACCAAAGCAGAAGAAATGTTGTCATATATAATTATAACAAATCCTATTACTGTAGAGTTACTTTTAGTGAAGAAGAATTGTGGAACTCAACAAGTAAAATTACCACCTAAGATGAGTCTTTTCTGAAAAAAACCCATTGCTTCTACATGCTTACCCAGGTTCCATCATTGCGAATCTGTCCTGACTTGCCATCAATAATAATATGTTCTGACAAGAACAGGCCAAGGCCCATAACGAAAGCTCCCTCCACTTGGCCAATGTCAATGAGAGGGTTCAAACTGAAGGTTTGGAGAGGAGAAAAAAACATTGTCTAAAAATTATGTTTTGAAGAAGACAGCATGTACTGACATATTTATAAGCAGTTTCACTTTATTCAAACTCAAAAAGTTCTGAAACAAAATTAAAATTTTTTTTGCATAATATGTTTATTATGTGATGAGTTCAGTTATACATTGTATTGTCATCCATTTAATAGGTTCAAAGTCAGTCTAAACAGGTTCTAAATTGAACATGTACACATATTATAATACCCAAAATATAGGCCCTAATATTAATACAGTTTGTTGAAAAAATTCTACCATTCATCCACGAGGTTATTGTCTGAAATATAAATATATGATCTCATTTTTTTTTTTACCTTGAAAGGCAAAATTGTGTTAATTGTCTTTCCCAAGGACACAACCAGGTCACCCAGAGTTGAACCCAGACCCTCAGACTGGAAGTCCAAAGCTCTAACCATGTGGCCACCGTCACACATTCACAATTCATAATCTTTCAAAATTAAGGTCAATAATAAAAGAAAATCTCACCTCTCCCCAAAGTCATTCATCAGATCAACCCGTCTGATTTGGGATTCTCCTGTCAGAATGTCCAGCTCAGTTTCTATGACTGCGGCACAGTAGGTGAAATATCTGTAATGTGGCTCCGCAGTGTCTTGATGATTGCTGCCAAAATATAACCAAAATTATCAGGGACATTCTTTTGAAGAAACGAAATAAAAAATAAAGTGTGTATTTAAGTGCATTATTTTACTGGAATTGTACAATGGCAACATTATTCAATAAATAATCACATATCAGTAAATTACTTCTATACTTCTCACACATCTAGCTGAGCCACTAAAAAAGAAAAGAAAACCAACAACAAAAGAAAACTTCTATGCAAATAGAATAACCAAATCAAGCTTCATTTTTTTGTTTGTTTGTTCAAATCATGTATATCTATATTAAAATATTTTATTCCGACAGAAAAGGAGTATAAGCATGTTTATGCAATAAACCAATCTGTAGTAGAGAAATGCAGATTCCCCTCTGTTGATTATTCACTGGGACAAATTTACTAGTTTTGCTGTAAAAAGAATAAAACACAAAAAAAATTACAACAAAACCCCTATGTTTTATATCAAATGCTATATATGTCTTTCCAAATCAACCGTAAAATATCATGACAATTTGTTTGGAAATTTACAAGAAATAAGCTTTAAAAAATGCTTAGATAACAAGGATGGGATAAAATAATAACACTGAAAACAAAAATAAAATTCTGCGTAAAAACCCCCACTGGGGAACTAACTTATCATGGATACATACGTGAATTTAGCAGAGAGATCGATTTTGTTTAGAAAGCATTTCATGCAGAGTTCTTGCCAGCTGTCATTAGGAAACTTCTCTCTCAATGGTGCTATCCTCTCTTTCAGAATTCTAGCAGCTTTCATAGATGACTGAGCAATACAAAAAGCATTCCATAGTGATCGGCATAAAAACAAAATAAAAGTTGTAATTTAAAAGAAAAATGCAGTGTCAAAGATAAATTATAACCTGAAGGCACAAATTATATTCTTTAGAGAGTATGATGATTCACAAAATGAATTGCAAATTAGGTAATGATAATTTAAAGAAAAAAAATAAATTGCTCTGAACAATGAATTAGGTAATTTGATCTCATACTAGATCTGGACTATATATTATCGTTGAAAAGAGAAATTTATCAACATAATCTGAAGACGGATTTATTAACAGGCTAAATCAAAACCAATGCATGCTCAGTTGCAAGACAGTGCAATATGCAATAAACATCTGTGCTTCGGTGTAAGGCAATGCAACAAACACCATCTTATAGATCATATAAATCCTTTGTTGCTCATAGATAAAAACATTCATATCTTAGTTTTCTTATCTTACATCCATTGCAAGCTCGCTTGACACACTGCCTCCAGTGACCCAGCTGTTAGGTGTGATGATGCTCTGGTTGGGCCGTACTTTCACCTGGTCGAGCGGAATGCCCAGAATGTGGGCCACTCCTTGAGCGACCTAGCCCAGGAGAGTGAAGGCTCGAATTAATAAGATAACTTAAGATAATATATTGAAATATAAGAAATTTTGCAAAGCAAAGCAGATTCTTTAAAAAATTTACGAAAAAGTACTACAATACTCAATTCAACAAGAAATTTAAAAGTTCCATTTTGATTTTTATGGTGCTTTATCACATAAACTTGCTGAGTGGTTATAATATTGCCTTCATTATTATAAAGATTTTGGTTTGATATAAATCATATTGAAATATTCTTAAAGACATTCCACATAACATCAGCAGGATACGAAATCAAGCAAGTATCATTATTAAAAAAAAAAAATGTGTTATGGTCTGTTTTTTTTTACAAAAAATATTGAACATGTCTTAAATTTTACAGTTTGAAAAAAAAAAGTCACATTTGATTTTGGATTGAGTTAAGCAGACTACATTTCAGACAAAGTTTTTCATTGATGCAGGGGCCAGTCTGAGCTTGCCTACCTTGGTGTAGAGGCCTTGACCCATCTCCACACCGCCTTGACTCACTGCCACTGTGCCGTCCCGGCTGAAGATGCTGACATTCGACGTGAAGCCCAAGCCCATACGGCCCATACCATACTTACAAGCCGTCATGGTGATTCCACGTTTTTTCCACAGGTTTTCCTGATCAGTGATTTTCGAAGTTTGTTTTTATCATCTCTGGATTCAATTCAGTTTACTTCATCTAAAGTTAAAATCCTTGAAAAGATATTAAGTCTTTGTTCATTACCTTGTAACAGGCTTACCTTAATTCAGAAAATGATTTTCCTGGTTTTAGACCATCAAAAGTCCATGTTTTCCAAGAACGTCATACTTTACAAGTCTGATTATAATCTTTCTTAAAAATCTTTAATTGACCAAACCTATATATTCAAATTTAAGACACATTTCTGATATGCTTAAAAACTATATAATTTTTTCCATACTTATAAAATAGCACCCCCCCACCCCCCAAAAAAAATAAAATGTTCTTCTAGAAAAAAACAACAACTTGAAAATTACGTTCCAAATAACTAGATCAATTCCGCAGAAATAAACAGATCTGGGAAAACCAAAAATTTAAACAGAGTATCACACACAATAAAAGTTGAGTAGCTGATCATTTATAGGGAATGAAATGAAGCATTGATTAATTAGCTTTATATTACAATTCCCCCATCCAATCACGGACAAAGTGAACACACTAATCCTGTATCGTCCATAACTCACGGCATTAAAGGCATCAACCTGCCTCCTCCTCCCATCTACTTCAGCCATGTCCTTCAGCCTGCGCCAAACCTCTCGTATAGTGCAGTTGGTCATCTCGTGTCCATTAATGTCCATCTGGCATAACATCAATAATGGGCATAAAAAACAACTGATTATTAAAAGAACAATACATGTAATTGCTTGGATGCAATACAAATACACAGAGAAAGCTGCTGAGACATAATACTTTAGATTTGAGATGCTCGATAAGGCACTAGGTCAATAGATAAGTGTTTCATTCATTCGTTCATTCATTCATTCATTCATTTATTCCTAGTGGAGCATAGACCATGGACCAGATCTTCCCACTTCTCTTTGTCCTGGGTTTTCTTTTCCATTTCAGTTCACTTCCATTTACTTCATCTGTCCTGGTTGTTCTCTTCTCCAAGCTGTCCATGGGCAGGCTTCGGTCCTGCAGGTTCCATTTGGAACAGTGTCGTGGATTTTAAAGCTTGTGGTTTTCTAAGAGTGAACATTTTCCAGCACCAATTTCTCATCTTCAATTCCTCCTCAGTACATCTTTCCTGGTTAAGTCATGTATGGGACAGTGTCCAAATGCTGTGAATTCAGACAGCCACTGTGTTGTGTCCTTAGGAAAGACACTTTTGACCGGTTTTCCTCTCCTTCCGACTGGGTACTGGTACATTCAAGTGGGAAGTCAACCTACAACATCCTACTAGCATCCTGTCTTGCATTTGAGTTAAAATCATCTGTTCTGCTTCACACTACCAAAACCAGGTTAACATCCTGCTCTTTGTGCCTCATAGACCTTGAAGGAACTTTATGAACTACTTCTAGTCAAGTCATATCTATAAGAAAATAAATTCCTCACTAGCTGAATTCCTGCAAAAGAACTGCGCTTGCCATGCCCTGGAATGGTGATTATTTCTACGATGGAGGAAGAAACTGTCAGGAGCCGCAAAAAAGAAAAAAATCAACTAAATATTTAACCTGACCGGCCCGATAGTAACCTATATGTTATGAGAGCCTTTGTTCCTGTATACCTAATGCACTGTGCAGGTCGTGGGAGGGTACTATATCACTTATTTTGGTTCTATTCTATATTTAGATTGGCCAATCAACACAAGACGCTGACACCATATGCCTGACGGCAACCTATACATCGCAAGCGCCTTCGTTCCTGTATACTAAACACACTGTGTAGGTTGTAGGACCAAGTTTAGCTCAGGAGCTTAAGTGCAGGTAAAATGAAGGCTCAGGGTGCCAGGGTTCAAAGAGTTAAAACAAACAAAACAAATTTGGTGATGCTCCCATTACTAAAGCTGAAGGAAGAATGGGAATTGAACTGGTTTATGCTCAATGTTACTTACTTGATTCTTCTCATACAGGTTGAGTTCCTTCACAATGATGGGGTGCGTGTTGATGGTCTTGGCCACATGTTCCAGGACAGTCTCTATCAAGAATGCAGCTGGGACAGAGCCTGGAAAATTCATTCACAAAATTGGCCCAAAGTCAACAAAAAAAAAAAACGGTTTTGAATTGTGGCCCTGTGCTCCACAAGGGGTGAAGAGGATGAAGTCAAGTAAGTCAATAGTTTTGCATCATCCATTTTTTTCTACTATTCACACAGATTCCAACCTTCATGATAGTGAATCCCTTCATTTTTCCATCTTCTCAAGGGTTAACAATTTGCAAATTCCCTAAAAGAATAATTTACGGTCAACATTTTGGGTAAAACTCTTTCCCAACCCTCACCAATAGCAATGAAAACAAAATATCCCCAATACAACAATGCTTTGTGGCGCGGTGGCCGAATGGTTAGAGCGTTGGACTCCTAATCCAGGGGTCCAGGGTTCGAATCCGGGAGGTGAC
>JBDFRD010228292.1:0-11358 GCA_039654405.1 Bullina lineata
GAAGACCGTGTTCTTAGGCGGATTTTTTAGTTGAAAACGGGCTCTTATGTGGACGGATTATATAGGAAAAATTCCGTGTCACAAGAATGGCGGGTTCTTAGGCGGAGACCACTGTACATACATGTACTGAAATTCAGACACCAAGATTGTAGTGAAAGAGGTCTTATATAAAACTAGTAGCTTATCTATAGTCATAAGTACTGTACTTAGCATTGAATGGTATTTATTTAAAAAAACAAACAAACATTTTCAGCATTATAAAAAGAAAAATATCAAAGTACCAGTTCCTGTCGCACTTAACTTCTTTGTACCTCCTCTGTCTGTCTGTATGTAGATCTCTCTCTCTCTCTCTCTCTCTCTTTTTACCCTTGTCTCACCTGTTGTCACCTTCCCACAATTTGTTCCCGGAACAGAAAATAGAACAAGAAAAAGGCAACAAATCCAAACATGTACCCCATTGTATCCCAACAGGTTGTGGGTAATGTGACCACTGGTCAACTGGACAGCCTGCAGCCACATGAGTACTACTTCTTCAGTGTGGAGGCTTGCACTGTGGCTGGCTGCACCAGTAGTCTCCCCTCGGCCACCGTACGTACTCTGGAAGACAGTAAGTTTTCTCTTCATTCTGAACAAAAAGGAAAAAAGTAAAGTTCTGTCCAAGCCTCGAGCCCCATAGAGCTGGAGCTTATCCCGGTTTCGGTAGCGTGAAATGGAACAGATGATTTTTACATCATCTCCTAGACAGGACGGTAGTCTGTCGTAGGGTTACTTCCCCAGCAGAATATGGCGGTACCCAATTTGCATCTGAGTGGGGAGACGAAAAATGGTGTAAAGTGTCTTTCCCAAGGACACAACATGATCACCTCCCGAATTCAAACCCTGGAACTTTGGATTACGAATCAAACGCTATAATCATCTAGCCACCACACCACTCATTCTGAACTATGGCTTTGAGATAATGTTGTTGAACCTTGCATATAGTTTTTTTCTTTAATAAAGTGTTGAAGCGTTGTAGAAGGATGGAGGACAGTGTCTCCAAATACATGTCTTGATCATCATCTTATGTTTGGTGTTGTATCCCAGCCGTTATTTGCCGTAAATAGCTGCTTAGTTGCTGAAACATTGTCTTTTACTTTTACTTTTCAGAAATTGTTATTTATTTGTTTTATGTTTACAATCATCATCATCATCATCATCATCATCATCATCATCATCATCATCATCATCCCCATCATCATCATCATCATCATCATTATCATCATCATCATCATCATCATCATCATCATCATCATCATCATCCTAAGTCCTGATTTGACTGTACCTTCACTGCCCAGTTCCTCAAGGACTCCAGCTGCCAGAGCTTAAAGCCCTCAGCCCTACTGGCATTGAAATCAAGTGGACTGAGCCAAGTGCACCAAACGGAGTTATCTCCCAGTACATCATCGAGCGCAAGGAGAGCGGCTCTGATGATATCACTGTGCTTGCTACACGCTTTGCCAGCATGACCAAAGTGAGGCTAGAAAGTTGTTGAAATATTTATTTTCCAGTTATCATGTTTTCATTTTTGTCTGTATGAAAGTGGGTTTTTTTTTAATATAGTTAGATTATGCTTTAGTATTGGAGAGCAGGGATAGCGCGATGACCAAATGGTTAGAGTGTTGGAATCCTATTCTAAGAGCCCAGGGTTCGAATCCGGGAGGTGATCGTGTTGTGTCCTTGTGAAAGACTCTTTACATCATTTTTCCTCTCCCCACCCAGGTGCAAATTGGGTGCTGGCATATTCTACTGTGGAAGTAAACCTACGATAGACTAGCGTCCTGTCTAGGAGATGAAGTAAAATCATCTGTTCCGCTTCATGCTGCCAAAATCGGGATAAGCTCCGGCGCTATGGGCCTCATCAGCCTTGACAGAACTTTTATTTTACTTACTCACTATTTGACAGTAGGGAAGCATTGACAGGAAAAATTTATCGGCGTAAGACTTCATTTTTGTTTTATTTATTATTGGTAGTTAGTTCTTCGTTTAATTTTGCATCTGGCTTCTTCCTAGTCAAGTCAAAATAACCAAGAAAATTGTTTAAGTTTTTTTCTCTATAACAAAGGTTGCTGTTTCAATTCGCAAACAGATTTTCCTTGATGAGTCCAATGAGTTGTCTCCCTTCTCTGTGTACAACTATCGTGTCAATGTGGAGAATGGTGCTGGTGTCGGCCTGGGTCCTTGGGCACAAATCGTCACAGGATCATCTCGTAAGTTTCAAGCACACTATTCCTGGGCTTTTCTATTCTTTAGTACTGGAAGGGTATTTTAACTTCATTTTTAACTCCTCATTTTTTTTTACCTCTTAATATTTCCTCTCCACATATATTCTTTGGCTTCAAACTACTAACTTGTCCCAAATATTTCAAAAAGAGAAAGATTGTACTTTTATCCCTAAATTGAGTTGCCCCTACATAACGGAATTGTTATCATCATGGTACTTGATTTATCCTCAGGTTAAATTCATTAAAAAAAAAACCTCTATGCGTGTTTCATTATCTCATTCTATTTCCTTCAGGCCCTGCTGGTGTGAACCCTCCAACCATCACCAGCATCAGCCCCACCTCTGTGCTTGTCCAGTGGTCAGAACCCCTGCAGGTGAATGGTCGGCTGGAGGTGTATGTCCTGAGATTCCCTGAGCCCAGACTTGAAGTGCGAGACACATCACAACTGTCTCTGGTGGTGAATAATCTTGTGGCCTATACAGAATATTCAGTGACTCTCACAGCCTGTACAAGTGAGTAGAGATCAACTCTTTTGTCAGACATGCCAACTTTATGAGTTGGCCGTGCAAAATTACGGGGAACCGTCAGAAATTAAGGTTTACGGGAAATTACGGTGAGGATATATGCTTTTAAATCTCATTGCCATTTCATTCTTCTAGCTCTGGCATTATCCTTGAAGGTGGTAAAATCATTCTTTTGGGTCCACATTTTACTGCGAGTTTAGCTCGTGATTACTGCAACCCTCAAATGCCGTTTGCATGTGTTGTAGAAATCAACTTTTTTGTGCTTAACCTTTCAAACCTGACTGAACATCATCGCTGCCAAATCAGTGGTTCACTGAGAAGCCACTAGAATCCAAACCTGGTTACTGGTTATTTTAGAGGGTTTTCTACTTGAAAGAATTTTGTACAAAGCATTATTTTATTTGTAGATAAGTATAAGTTAATGTATACTGCCCCTTGAGCTCTGTTCAGTATCTTCTTTATCCTTTGAATAATTAAACCTCAGATAGTTAGTTATGTGTACTGCCCCTTGAGTTCTCTTCAATATTCTCTTTATTCTTTGAATAACTAACCCTCAGATAGTTAATTATGTGTTCCGCCTCTACCTTTATTTAATATTCTCTTTATTCTTTGAATAACTAACCCTCAGATGGTTTTCTTTCCATTGCCTGCAGATGGTGGTTGTACTGAGAGTGTTCCCCAGAAGTTCACCACTGACCCTAGTATCCCATCAGGCCAAGATCCCCCTGTTGCCACGCCCATTTCACAGTCAATGATCTCCATTCTCTGGCAACCCCCAACTCTGCCAAATGGGCCAAACTTGCAATATGAACTGTCTAGAATGAAAGTGAGACAGCCTTTGGATGGTAGGTTTTCATTGTCACTAACATAACCATGACATGTTTGTGTTTGGCCACCATTTCAACTGTCACAAGGGTGTTGACAACATGTTTATGCAAAGTGTGGAGCTGATCATATCCATAAACCCAAACTAACAATTTCCAATAAATGAAAAAGTGTCTAGATTTGAACCATAAACACACAAGACATTGCTGGGGGTCTCATCATTAAAGACCAGTTTTTCACTAAACTTTTACCAGACATTTAAGTTACTTGAAGCTCCTTTTCTTTTTGATCTGATGCAACTCTCAATTTTATAATCCCTATAGGAGGGTGGTTTAGATTTTTATGATTGTTCCTAGTTTTGTTGAGTCAGTGTTATTCTTGTTCCACGTAGCACTATGAAAACATGTGGCCCACTGTTTTTGCCATCATGAAGGCTAAATATAATGTAAAAATATTAAGTTGTATTTTTTTTTAAATAGACAGAGTTCTTTTTTTTAATATTAGATTATTTTTATCATTCCCATCATCTCTATCATTTTATTATCGTCATGGCTTTGACCTCAGTTATGACTGTTAGTTCTCTTTGTATTGTGTTATTGAAGTATGTTTGAACGGTGATTGACATCAAATAAAGTCTTCTCACTGGTAATATTGAATTACATCTACTTTCACAATGCAGGCTTCTCACTCATGAAGGTCTAGAATGGTAGGAGTCTGTTACACTGTCATTATATTTGTTTTACACATTTTCTTATTTTCTTTTGTTTTGCTCCTGTCATCCATATTTTTCTCATCTACATGTTTGTTTGCGACAATAGACAAGGTCACCGACATTGGAGTCTGGGAGAGCGTGTACAGTGGCAGTGGCCTTTTCTTTGAAGATCGCAAGCTTCCTATGTTCACCACGTACACGTATAGAGTCACTGCTTTCAACGACGTGGGCCAGACAACCAGTGACCCTTCTGTGGAGGCCACAACATTTGGAGGCTTGCCCCGACTTCCTGCTGTAGTCTCCGCTTCACCAGTTGACCACAGGACTGTGTTTGTCAACTGGACTTTACCAGGTGGCTATTTCTCTTTATTGTTCCTTTAGCTGTTCAAGTTGCTTTCATGTTCAGAACCTTATTATTTTTTCTCTTTAACAGGAATCATACTATAATAAGAGTAGCTTTCCGACGTAAACACGTAAACCAATAATTCTGAAAAAATCATGGATATGTTCACAGACATGGGTTCTCGGGCATGGGCATACTTAAAATTGTGAAATAAAGCAAAATAATTTTACATTTTTTAAATATTTTTAAGGCCTAATATTGTCGGGTTTCATTTTGTGCATTCCCCCCGACACCATTCTGCAGTGAGAGCACCATTTCACCCCAGACGCATCTTGGATAAATCCAGCGGTCTATTCTAGCCCACACTGCACAATCAACTCTCTTTGTAATTTACAAGTGCGCTTGCAAATTTTTGTCTTTAATTCCCCAAGCAATATCAAAGCGATGTCGTATTTCTTCATTGAAGGGAAGTCATTAACTGATATTACACAAGAGTACATCTTTCTGTCACTGAGATGCTTTCAAACAAAAACGATGTCGAGTTCATGGTATTTATTTCTCCTATGCTACAAAATGTTCAAATGATATAGCCTGTCTCATTTAGTTATCTATTTGTATTAAGCTGTTTTGAGAACGGGCCTCTGCACTTGTAAGTAGAATAATACTAAGTTTTAAAAAAATGTTGATTAGCATACATTGGCATGTCAAATATGAAAATGCCTGAATAGACAGTGAAATTGTTTCCCGAGAATATTGTTCACTTTTTGAACATTACACAGAAACTAATTTCAAATGTGTTCCTTGTCTAAGACTGTAGAAGGAAAAATTGATGATTGTCCTAAATGTAAAATGCATTATTTGCTTCATCTGTCCAATGTAAGTGTGCTTCATAAAGTGAGTTGACTTCATCTGCCCAGACCCTGTCCAGCTTCAAGGGGAGATTGCGTCCTTAACTCTTGAATTACTTGGCGAACAACAAACTGCTGAACGATTTCCTGAGACTGATCAGCTGAATTACACCGTAGATTCACTGTTACCTGACAGCGAATACTCTGTGACCTTGATGATTACTATTTACGGAGGGGCCTCTATAGACAGTGTGCCTGTCACTGTAAGGACACTGGATGGGGGTAAGTGCCTGATGGACTATGAACTGGAATCCATTGAAATATCAAGGAATCCTTATTGTTGAAAGTGTGAAATTATTCATCATCATTCTTCTCGCTTCCGAGGTTGAATACCACTTTCCTCCAACAGTTGCGGTTAAGTGCCATAGCAGCATATTCACTGATGGGGCTTCGAATGCCTTCTGCTATATTTAATTTGTGCACTTCTCCTATAGAAGCACCTAGTGTAGGTTTCTTCTGTTTTATCATATGAATTATACTAAATGTTTGATGTAGGTTCTTAGTTGAGTTAGTGTTAGATAATTATGTCTTAATTGCTGTTAAATCAAAAGTCTTGTTTTCCCATGGCAAAATAAATTGTTAAATTAAATAAAATAATTGAATGTAAAAAGGTTGTGGAGTGTATGCTATTATGTAAAATGATAAAGAAATAAAATATTTGTCTTATATTTCACATGTGTTTCTACAAACCCTTGTGGCTGTATGAATCAGCCTGAATGTAATGAACCTTGCACTTGTCCACCTGTCCACCAGCACCTACTGGCCTAGCCCCACCCCAGCTCTCAGTTGTCAGCAACACGGCCTTGAGGGTGTCATGGACAGCCCCTGAGGAACCCAATGGACAAATCACTGCCTACAGAATTCTAGTAGATGACAGGACAATTGAGACGGGCTCAGTTCTTCCTGGCTCCGCTGTGGTGGAAGGTCTGCAGCCGTATACTGTGTACAGCATTAAGGTAGGCAGGGGAAGAGTAACACTGTTCGTCTTGTAGAATGGTTAGTAGGCAGGGGAAGAGTAATACTGTTTATCTTGTAGAATGATTAGTAGGCAGGGGAAGAGTAACACTGTTTATCTTGTAGAATGGTTAGTAGGCAGCGGAAGAGTAATACTGTTTATCTTGTAGAATGATTAGTAGGCAGGGGAAGAGTAACACTGTTCGTCTTGTAGAATGATTAGTAGGCAGAGGAAGAGTAACACTGTTTATCTTGTAGAATGGTTAGTAGGCAGAGGAAGAGTAACACTGTTTATCTTGTATGATTAGTAGGCAGGGGAAGAGTAACACTGTTTGTTTTGTAGAATGGTCAGACAGTATTATATTCAATAACTGTGCTGCAGCCTTAGAAATAAGTTCTATAAGAAAAGTCTTCACAACAGAAATTTGTAACAAGAATTGGAGTTCTTCATTTTGTTTCTTTCCAAGTGACACTATAACCAGCCTTAAAGGCCGTTTTAACAGCCAGCAAAGAGCAGGGTTTCATATCATGAGAAGCATATTGTTTATGATGCAGTTGAGTGCATGATAAAGGTCACCTAAAAAGAGTGAGAGATCACACAGGTGTGATGTGGTCACAACATAAAGATAGAGTATCACATATTCTCAGTTTGTGACCCGATGGCTGAATGATTACAGTCTTGGACTCCTAATCAAGGGTTTAGGGTTCGAATCTGGAAGGTGACCTTGTTGTGTCCTTGGGAAAGACACTTTACACCATTTTTTCTCTCCCCACCCAGGGTACAGGCATATTCTGCTGGGAAAGTAAACTTACGACAGACTAGCGTCCTGTCTAGGAGATGAAGTAAAAATCATCTGTTCCGCTTCTCGCTACCAAAACCAGGATAAGATCCGGCTCTATGGGCCTCACTGGCCTTGAAGGAACTTTACTACCGGATGTTGTCGTGGCTGAAGAGTTAAAATGCCAGACCTGCAATCAGTTGATGATGATTGGTTTGAATAATAGGAAAGCCACTGTAACGTTTTTACTGTCTCTATCTAGGTGTGAATCAGGTGCTGGCATATTCTGCTTGGGAAATAATGTTTAAATAAAATAGCTTTCTCTCCAGGATATGATCCAGATTCAGTCTAGTTTGGGCTTTTTCCTCCATTAGTTTACAGCATCACACCCCCTTCCTTTCTGTGCAGATTGAAGCGTGCACAGTGTTTGCCTGTACAGTCAGTGAGGAAACTCCTGGTACCACAGCAGAAGCACTGCCCCAGGGATTAAGCAAACCAGTGGTCACAGCCAACAGCCCAACTCAGGTCAGTTCGTAGATGGTTTGATCTTACTCTCTTTCAAAGTCTTTGAAATTTTACATTGAAACCATATAAGTTAACACTAATACATAGTTGCCGTTGTTGAACTTTCCAGTGTAGCGGTACAAATCTGTAATAATTTCTTCCACATCCCATATCCCATATTACTTTTTCAACAGGGGTACATTTGGAATTATGCCTACAGCAAACTTACATTATAAATTAATCATAGGGGATTTTTTTTTGTTTTTGCCTGTATAATGAGTTTTTAAGAATGCAATATCACCTTGTCATTACTTTGGACAAACTTCTGAAACAGTGTTATAACTCTATCTATCTGCATATATACTATATATATTTGTGTGTGTGTGTATATATATATAATATATATCATTCATTATAGGTAACGGTGAAGTGGGAGGCTCCTCAGAGACCCAATGGAGTAATCGTCAGATATGACTTGTGGAGAAAAACACTAAGGAAATGCTCAGAAATGTACGTGTTTGTGTGTTGGATAGCTGTTCTAGGGAAATGTGCTGTGCCTGAAAATAAAAAGCATGAGCTGATTTGTGTATAGATTCTAAGTATTTTCACTTAATATAAATTTGTTTAACTTTTTGGCAATTTTCTTAAGTTTTTGAAAAGATTTATGGACAAACAAATTCTACTTGTTATTAAGAAAGCATGTTAAATAGTATATAACCATTTATTCCTTGAATATAACAGTGTTGGTTACATTTGATTTAATCTTGATGATGTGAATGAACATGTTTTTTTTTCAAACCTCTTTCTCCTGCCCAGCCCTGAGCTTCCAGTGAGTCCAGAGCAAGAGAAATGCACATACATCAAGTGTGGCATTCTAGAAAATCTCTGTGGATCCACTTGCTACACTGGACCACAGGTACCTTCTTATTTGTTTTATGATACTCTTTCACTTTGATGTATTATTACATGTGAAGCAGTTTACATAGGATGTTTTACACACAAGTCTATTCTTTTTAATTTTAAAGATTGTAATTTAGAAACAGTAATATTCATTTTGTCGTAATAAGGTTATGCAAATGTACTAGATAGTTCAAAGAGAAAAGTCCTGTCTTCAGAGAGTCTTCAACCTCATCCCCTTTCCCTGAACTGTAAGACGTACACATGCAAAATCAAGGCAAGAGACACAAAATGGCAAAGTGATTTTATTCTTAGAGGTTATATTCTTTATATGTGGCCTGGTGGCCAAATGGTTAGAGTGTTGGACTCCTAATCCAAGGGTCTAGGGTTCGAATCTGGGAGGTTATCATATTGTGTCCTTGGGAAAGACACTCTACACCATTTTTCCTCTCCTCACCCAGGTGCGAATTGGGTACCGGCATATTCTACTTGGGAAGTAAACCTACGACAGACTAGCATCCTGTGTAGGAGATGAAGTAAAAATCATCTGTTGCGCTTCACGCTATCGAACCTGGCTCTATGGGCCTCATTGACCTTAAAGGAACTTTACTTATATATTCTTTTAATGATCATCTATCTCTCTGCAGCCACAGTAATGAATGATGTTATTGTGTGCATCCATCTAGGTTTGCTGTGATGGGATTCTGCATGACGCTAAGTCAGGATTTGCCTGCTGTGGTACAGAATACGTGCCAAAGCCTAATGAGGAGATGGTGTGTTGTGCAGGCCAATTTCTCCAGACTCGGGACAACTTTCAGTGTTGTGGGAACAGGTATGATTTAGAAGTGTA
This sequence comes from Bullina lineata, assembly GCA_039654405.1. Lineage (NCBI taxonomy): Eukaryota > Metazoa > Mollusca > Gastropoda > Bullinidae > Bullina > Bullina lineata. The sequence continues at coordinate 9,558 of JBDFRD010228292.1, forward strand.
GTCGTAGCCAAACGATACTACTATACTACTGCTAGGTATGCATATATTTTAAGGAAACATTTGGTAATAATTTTTACATGGTCCTTGTTACCTTGTTGATATTTAACTGACGTTGGATTACCAGTGAGAGTGAGATTATCATTTTGAATAGTTTTACTTTGACGTATGTTATCATGAATAAATGAAAAATAAGATTTAACTTATACCACCTTTTAGATATGGTTGAAAGTGGTATTTGTCATATTGTTTCAAAAACTGTTGTTTAAAATGAAATTAAGACCTATACCTATTTAAATATTGATCAAGCTTTCCAGGGGAACATCACTGAGGAACATGCTCTAATTACCAACAACTTGAAACTATATTTAACAACAGAAAAAAATGATAGACAGCATATGAACAATAAAATAAGGCAGTAAACAAAATAGTGACAATGATATTAGCACTATTACATGCAGTAAGTGCAACAAAGAGAAATTCAATTTTACATCGCTGTCTCAATCATACTTACGACAGATTAGCGTCCTGTCTAGGAGATGAAGTAAAAATCATCTGTTCTGCTTCACGCTACCGAAACCGGGATAAGCTCAGGCTCTATGGGTCTCATTGACCTTGAAGCAACTTGAATGTTCCTTTTTTTATTCGAAGCTACGTGGACATCAAAGTCAACATGATCAATGTTTCCTCTCCCCACCCAGGTGCGAATTGGGTACCGGCATATTCTGCTGGGGAAGTAAGCCTACGTCAGACTATTGTCTTGTCTAGGAGATGATGTAAAAAGCATCTGTTCCGCTTCACGCTACAGCAACCTGGATAAACTCTAGCTCTAAGGTCTACACGGCCTTGAAGGACTTTACTTTTTATGATCAATGTTGGTAAGTTCTGGAATGACATGTTGGATCTAATGTAAAGTCATCGAGTGATACAAAGCGAGGTGTGTCACTGTGTGGTGTTGGCCAACATGTGTCGTTTGTGTGTAGCATCAATTACATCGTGAAACCACGCAGGCATGACCTAGGCTTCCGCCCCATATTTTCTTTGATCTTTTTGTGAAGACGTCCCCGGTTTTTCTCTGCAGCGCACGCAACGGAAGTTAGCGTCAATGTAACCAAGGGTTATCGCCCCTGTTTGGACTATTGATTTCAAGGGAGACGTGTCTTTCACACTCTTCCTCCTTCTCTCTCTCTGTATCTTTCTTTCTTTCATTCTTCTTCTCTTGTTTCCCTCTCTGTGATCACCTCTCTTTTTGTGTCCTCCAATGGTCCCCCACAGCTCCCCCATGCCACCTCCCCCCCAATAGTCCCTCCTTGGTCCCCCCATGGTCCCAGGTAACGTGAGATCTTCACTGAGAGCCCTCCTCTCCTCCTCTTCTCTCTACCTCTCCTGTCCTCTCCTCTCCTCCCCTCCTCTCCTCTCATCTCCTCCTCTCCTCCTCTCCTCTCCTCGTTTAACGACTCTTTAATGACGTAAACGCGTGCCTCCCTACATCCCCATCTCGCCAGAAGACTCAAGGATCAGTGGGTTTTATTTATTGAAAGCTTGTGGACTGCTTTAGAATTTTAATGATTCCACTCCCGGCTTGATGCTCCCCTGGCTCTAATGGACTTGCACGAGCCAGTCAAGGATGCTTGTTGCACGTGCTTGCGTGAGTGCACTGCCTTCTTGATGATGTTTGGTTGTGGTTGAGGCTGTGGGAGCGTTTGGCCTGAACCCAGTGGTCTAGGGGCCGAAATGATGATGATGATGATGATGATGATGATGATGATGATGATGATGATGATGATGATGATGATGATGATGA
>JBDFRD010228403.1:0-11357 GCA_039654405.1 Bullina lineata
GAGAGAGAGAGAGAGAGAGAGAGAGAGAGAGAGAGAGAGAGAGAGAGAGAGAGAGAGAGAGAGAGAGAGAGAGGTTGAGAGAATTTCGGTCCCAAGACTCTCAGTCCTATCCTTACATTATTACGGACTAGATTCAGACCATACAGTTCAAAAGAACATGAAAAGCGCGAGGATGAAAGCTGATTTGAGCATGTATAGAACATAAGAGCCAAGTTCAATATTTTGCTCGAGTTAATTCTATAGCTCAGCGTGTATCTTTGATTTATGAGTTAACCATCTCAAAGGAATATCATTATGCTCTTCAGGTGATGAGGTCATGGGGAAGGGCGAGAGGCTGAGGAATAGCCTCATAAAGAACGTGCTAGGAGTCAGTATTCGTGCTAACAGGAGTGTGATCCTTTTGAGATCAGGGATTGAATGAAGGACGCGGAAGGCTTTCGTTTAAAAGAAATATTTATCACTCTCCCATTTTTCTGTGATTGTTTTTGCGAAAGGCTAATGTTTTCTTCATAGAAAGGGTGATACTGCTGTTGGTTTTGCACAGCCATTAACACTGGAATAAGAATTAAAGACGGAAGAGAATAGTATTAACCATAAATTGCTGTGTTTACTTTAAAAAAAAAATACTGGAAAAGATGGAACCAATCAAGTCCAACTATAACTGCAACACTTTGAGCTGCGGAGTGACACGTTTGAAAACTAAAATATACAGTTGAGCTAAACGTTATTTTCTTTAATTTCTCAAAAACAACTATTACGATTTCCTTTGTGCAAAGAGAAATACTTTACACATTATGTACTCCAAGAGCGTTTTGTACTTCCGAGGGGTCTCTCTTTGAGAAGAATTTTTCACCTGTCTTTATGCTTTTACTCAAAGAAAACGCTCGAATTTGTAAAACAATATCGCTGAAGTAACCCCCACTCATATGCTTCTCTCAAGCCACTCTTACTATCATGAGACCTGGACCAACCGTTAAACGCCAGCACATATATGCGACTCAGTAATTATCAGCAAACAGCCCGTGCCGTTTTTTCCATTGAAGTCAACGCGTTAGTTGTCCTGGACTTCGCACCAAAACCTCCTGGCTGCATCAGATCAAAGATTCCCTGTCCAGTGGCCAGGGAGAAGGACGCCAGAATCGGGACGCCTTAACCCTTTCACTGCCAAACTCACCGATTGACGAAAACAAATGGAACACTATGTTTGCTTATTGCCAACGTTAATATTTCAGTTCATTAATCAACATGATACCCTCTTCTCTTCCACACTACGATGAACAAAAGGAACTATGAAATTGTTTTCTCAATGAAGTATTTCTCACTGTTACTTTAAAAAAAAGAAGATTTTTGCTATGATTGAGCTACAGATAGCTGGCAGTGAAAGGGTTAAGGCTCAGTGTGGTTTCCTTGTCTGTGGGACAGTTACAGAACTTGAGCAATCGCCCTTGTCGCCGACGCATTCCATGCACTGTGCGCTTTCTGCCATTCTCTGCGTTTTGGGCTCAGACTTTTGTCTTCAAGAAAATATTTGATTTGGCGCGGTGGCCGGAATTGTCACAGCGTTGGACTCCTAAAACACTTCTCCTGGTTCGACTTCGGTCGACCGTGTGGTGTCCTTGGGAAAGACATTTTACAATATTATTCCGCTGTCGACCTTGGTGGAATTGGGTACCGTCCTTTCGCGGAAGTAAAACTACGATAGACTAGCGTCCTGTCTGGGACTTGATGTAATAGTCATCTATTCCGCTTCACGCCACCCCATAGGCCTTAAAAAAACGTTACTACAGAGGATCAATGTAAAGAAAGCCTACATGGACGTTAAACATGTCTACAAAAGTGCAAGTTAACATAAAGTGTATGCATATTTATGAAGTTTAAATAAAATTCTATTCAAGGACGTCTTTATATTTCTAAAGTACGAAATATCCGTTTCTGATTCCAGCAGTTTGTCACCCAGATGACAAAACCGGGCGAGTAGTCATATAACCTAATAGTGGCCTAACCGCTGGAACCCCCTGATAACAGAAAGCCGATTATGAACAGTCTGGCGGGTTCAAACTGGAAAACAAAAAACCAAAAACCAAACAAAGCGAGACCGGCCCCAGCGCGACAGTTCGTAGGACCGGAGCGTCGGCGCGCCGCGTGCTAGTCCCTGCTCACGGCGACATCCGACCCCTCCCCACCCCGCCCTTTCATCGAACCGTGTGCGTGAGTCGGTTCTAGGTGCGTGCGTGGACAGTGTGAGGGAGTGAGTGAAAATGCGTGTCCGTTTATTTAGTGATGGTGTCTGTTAAGCGAGCGGTTCTAGTCGGACGAGTCGCTGTTCTCTGCTGAAGGCGTATAAAAGCGAAGGAGCCCTGTGGGGGTGGCTATGTCGGCGATCACCGATGTGATTTAGAGGATTGGTGGCGCACCGGCACAGACAGTACGGTTTTCTTGGTTTCTTGTTCGGTTTCTGTGGAGGCCAGGACTGCGGGCAGGCTGTAGACACCAAAGTAAGTTAGTCTTTCATTACGCGGAATCCGCAGACTGTGTTGTGTTTCTATGTGTTGTTCTTTCAGTTGATACATTTTCGTATGCATTAGAAACATGAAACGAAATTACATTATGTGAAGCTACAACGTTTTAACATAAGGTATATAGGCCTGAATAAATAATAGATAGATTCATAAATAAATGCATGAATTAATTAATGAATGTATGAATGAACAAATAAATAAATAAATAAATAAATGAAAAAAAACAAACAACTAATAACAACATTGCTCTTTTTACCAAATAGTAAAACACACTCTACTGTATTTTTCAATCGAAGCATGAAAAAAAAAACTACTTTCTTACCGATATTTATTTTCATTATTTCTGGAGAATCGAAAGTTTTGCATTGCTGGGACATTGAATTACCATGCTGTGCTTGGGAAGACGGCTTGCCGATTTCTGCGAACAGCCCAGTTTGTTTCTGTAACAGTTCGCGTGCAGCATTTCTGTTGTGTCGTTAAGAAAAAAAACAACCACCAGTTCATTGGACATTTCGGATGACACAGAGAAAGAACCTTGACAGACTAGCGTCCTGTCTAGGAGATAAAGTAAAAATTATTTGTTCTGCTTCACTCTACAGAAACCGGGATACGCTCCGGCTCTACAGGGCTCGTTGGCCTTGAAGGAACTTTCCTTTTTTTAAAAGAGAAACAACACCACTCTCAGACTGGATGTCGTGCATTACCAAGAGAGACGTTATTGAATTGCAAAACGTCAACTGCGTGTCAATAAAATGGAAAAAGGAATTTTAATTTCACGTCGAACTAGGTTTTCTTCAATGTCAATTTGAACATGATTCTTGACCCAGTCGCTAGCTGAAGGTCAGAATACACTTCAGAAGCGTCAGAATGTGGCAAATATCAACAAACAATTATTATTGTCACGGCGCATTGACTCATCCTTTTCAATAACGACTGGACTGATGCAAGTCCAAGGACAGCTATAGTTTATAATTAGAATATTGTAGGATATTTTTCTTGTTAATGCGCCATTCATCAGGTGGTTTGGAATACCAGTTGTCTAGTCTAAAGCACAGTAGCAAACACGACCAAATGAAGCTATCCCGTAGTAATACACAAAAACAAACCAACTTTTTTTTTGCATTTATTGTTTAATGTATACCTTTCATCTCTTGCAATCATCATGTATGTAAGTTTACATAACCAATTTAGCAATATTTGATGGTATTCATATTAAATAATATTATTATGTAAGAGCGCATTGTGAATCTACAGGTGTTTTTTTCGGATTTTGTTTTCATAAATGGTTAGGATAACGTCACCTCTTGTGTACATTACCTGGTAGGGTAGTGCGTATAAACAAAAGTGTTTGTATTCATTTGGTAGGGGCAATACAAATCATTTATTACAAGTAGATTCACTGAGATAACAAGATATTTACTCTGAAGATAGATATGTTTTAGCCTGTGCGAGCTCCGCGTTGTCTTTTTCCCTTTCTTCGAAGCACATAATTAAAGATTCGTTGCGTGATGTTGTCTGTTGTCTTTTCACACGACAGACCCTCGTCACACTGTGGTCCGTGTGCCCAAAACAAATTCATTATATTCATTGATTGACACATGCAGGTGCACAGTCTTGCTCGATGGCTCTGCATTTGAAACGAACATTGAACAGTTTGCAGAGTCTTTGGGGACCAGATATTTTACTGTTTTATACCACGTTGTTTATGTGACACTCTGAATGATTCACGTTGATTGAATCTAAATCCTGTTTACAGTCACAGTACTAACACTAATCCACTTAAACTATCAGTGGAAATGAGTGCTGTTGTAGAAATTGCATGTCATGTTACACTCCGAACTGCTTTACAAAACACACATGTATTATCGGAAGTTCAAAGAAACAAACTTGTGATCTGATTCACGAACCGATATATCGGCCAGTGGTACTCAAAGAGTTAAGACAAGTTGTGATGCCCACGGACGAAGAAAACAACAGGCTAGACATTACAATTCGAAGACATTGCAATCCATTGTGTGACGTTACGAGTAGACTCGATAACATGAACTCGGCTGAAGTCAATGTAACTTTCCGCCATATTTCTTTTACAGAAGCAATAAGCGCTAGGAAACTTTGAATTTATGTACTGCAATAGAGCAACTAATAGTGGCTTGCTTTTTTCGACAACATCAACACAAGAATATACAAACAGTATAGTGACGATCTCCAGTCTAAAGGCATTATGACGTTATGGTTTATGTTAGTCAACATTCAAATGTCCGTACAACTCATCACAGGCTGAAGCTATCATCATCATGAACCTGTTACACCAATGTTGGTGTGTAGGGCAGCAACAAAGCTCCTCCATTCCAGCCTGTCCTTCGTTAGCCTTATTAAGGATCCCCATGTTTGTCCCATGGCTTCATTTCACCTTCCACTGTACGTCTGTATGTTGTTCTTGGCCTTCCTCTTGCTCTGTTGCCATCTGGAGTCCAGTGGGGTGTTGTTCTTGAAATGGATTCTGGCTCCCTTTGCAACACATGTCCAATCCATCTCCATCTTCTCGTTGTGACAATGGTTGCCATGTTTTCTTGTCCACATCTGTCTAATATAATAGTATGTAAATATTATATAATACATTTAGCCTTTTAAGTCTGTAATAGCTTGATTCACTGAAAGCAACTCTGTTCACAGGCTACTCTGGGGCAGACATGACCAACTTGTGTCGGGAGGCAGCTCTAGGGCCGATACGAAGTATTCCTTTCGAACAGATGGAAACCATCAATCCAGACCAAGTATGTATAATATCTTGTCAAAGATGGTTGATTTGTGTGGATTTAAGAAAGAAATTGAACAGGAAAATGTGGAGGGGAAAAACAGGCTTTATTTTGAGTGATTCAGCCTCGCTATGCAGCCGAGTCCTACGTCTGTTTCTAAACACATTTTTGATGATGTCATGCTTATGTATTTCTGGAAGATTATGCTATGTAAATAATATGACAGGATGAAGAGAAATTTGGACTGTAGATCATGTGTGCAGTTTCTCACCCATAATTAATTGTTTTAATTGTTCTATGCCTCAGGTTCGAGCAATCTCCTTTGCTGACTTTGAGGAGGCTTTGCTGCAGGTGCGCGCTAGTGTGTCAGACAAAGATTTAGAACTGTACACAGACTGGAACAAAACCTACGGCAGCTTCGGACATTGATGGAGATTATTACAGAGGAAATTCTATTGCTGTGTCACATTATAATTTACTGTTACTGTTCATGTTTTTATTTGTTATAAAGTGAAATAAAGTTTAGTAAACGTGTATTATTTTCTGCTGTTTTTTCCATCATCTTTGTCATGTTTGTAATGGCCGAGTGGGCTTTTAAGACTGATTTAAAAGAAAAATGATGTTTGCAATTGAACAACGCAACTCAGACGGGAACCTAATGGTCACTAACACATTAATGGAGCGTCGTCACTGAGATTGATTGGCTCACTTAAATTTTAAACACCAATCAAAATCATGCTTATTCCCTGCCGGATTATCCTTGTCTGCATTGCACAAAACAATGTAAGATGCTGGCGGCTCCTCTCCATAAAATCTTACTCAAAGACCCATCTTGGTTCTGATCCCTCGCTGAGACGCTGCTTCCACTACGTAGATCAAAGCAAAGAGGGGTGTTTCATCATGATATGTGAAGTACGGGCAGGTGGGTAGTGATAAGACTGGGTCACAGGACGTTGGGTGTGTGTGTGTGTGTGTTGATAAATTATATAGAAAAAAATGTTTCACAAGAATAACAGGCTCTTAGGCGGAGACCACTGTATTAACTTTCGAACAGACTAAATGTTCAGTGTTATGTTAGACAAGAAGTAAAAAAAGCCAACAGTTTGTTGAAGCTGTTAAAAGAAAGTAAGAATCTATGATTGACATCAGTAACCAAGTGATTATTTTTTATGCAAATAGAAATCACAAGGAAAAAGAGCTATCCCGAAGAACACAAGGACAAACCAACGTGTCGACAATTGCTGTCTTCACGGAAACAACTAAAAAAAGAGCAATAACTACACAAACAACAACAGTCAAACAAAAGGAGAAGAGGAGAAGATAAAGAATAAGAATAAACTTAGTTTAGAGTCACGCCAAGTCTTGATAGAAAGAATAGGAAGTAGTGGAGAGCATTACCAGACAACGCATATCTTGGGGATAGCTCTTTTTCCTTGTGATTGCTCTATGTGCATTGTTCAGCTTCCCAGCAGCCTTTACCTACTTTTTGCATTCATTGATTATGTTTTCGTTTTAGACTGGCAGTCCTAAAAAAGGTTCCAGTCTTAGCGACATTTTCTTAGAAAAAAGTTTTGTTAAAAACTTATTGTACAATTGGCATATTCTGTGAAAGAAGTCAAAATATGGCAGAAAAGTGTCCTGCATCACAGAGTTGAAAGTGAAGTGTATTAAGGGCTGGTTGAAGGAATGTTGAACTCTTTGAATCAATAGACACTGAAGTTCTTATTTATTACAAATAAGTAAAGAATGGTTTAAATCATATGCTTAATTTATTCATAATTACATTTGACAAATACATCTGTACAAACAGAGTTCAAACAGGAAAAAAATTCAGAATGCATTGCAGGCAGTCCTTGCTAGTTGTCTTTTCTTCCTAATGTCGCCTTCTTCCTGTTTCAACAATGAAAACAATTACAGCTGTTACTGGTGTGGTAAACTAAAAAAAATACGACCAATATCAGGATTCACTTAGACTTCCAGAAAGCATTGTTTAATTCTCAACAAATCAGATCTTCCTTTTCCCTTTCAATACCAAATTAAAAAAACACAATTCAAGACAAATGGGGAGGTTAAAGTAATGTAGAAATCCCTCATCTCCAGTAGAATTCATAAGCTTCTACAAATATTCTGGCCGCAAGAAACACCCATTTCCATAATAAAAAATATTTATATCACAGCAGCTGATGGCAGAGTAAAAAATCATTCCTCCACTTGCAACATAAACACTGCAGGATAATGACCACATGTACATGTACTTCAATGACCAATGTTGGCCATCTCCTATCCTGCTTTTGGCGACAGTGACACTCCATCTGTTCATGGGACCGCAGTTGGCCTAGGAATTTATGAAACAATTCAAACAAATTGTGGAAGATCTAGGATTCTTCTTCTGGGGCTGGGGCCTCCTCCTCTCCTTCTGATGGAGCCTCCCCCTCTTGCTCCTCCATCTGAGAAGAAGGAAAGAAAGTATGCAGAGATTAAAATTTATGAGGATTTGAGGAGGGCAGGCAATTTTTGTGTGTTTGTTTTTTAATCAGGAGGACCAGGACTGATCAGGCAAAAATGTAACAGTAACAGTCTTAGAATTCTTTTTGATTTGGTTTTTGACCGGGAAGAAAAAAAATTGATGTGGAAATGAGGTAGGTAAGGTTCTCTCCCTCAATATCAACCTCATTGGAATATTATTATCATTATTATTATTATTATTATTATTATTATTATTATTATTATTATTATTATTAAGAAATTGAAAATCACTGTGAGTAGTTTTTATTTTTTTTTTTTGCACGGTCACAATTCTAAATCCAAACAATGGCAGAAAGGTAGAGAAGCACTTAAAATACTTTTTCACTCTGAAACTGAATCCACACAAGGAGTCCTAAGAACATGCTTTTTTTTCATTTTCACCTTATCTCAAACCAAATTATCATATGAAACTCTACTGACCACATTATAGATCTAGATCTATACCCGTTTGGTTAAAAAACAATAAAAGCAATAATAAAAAAATTAAATGCTGAAATCTGATTTCGGCAAGGACTTTCAAATGTCTTAACAAAACTGAAAAAAGACATTAGAAGAAAAAAAACAACTTTAAAATTTGTTGCAAATAAATCTGTGGAATAAGAACCAAGCAAAGAATGAAAAGAAGTACAACAATAATAATAAACAAAATGAAACTGTTTAACAAAAAATGTTATGAATGTAGTCTGATGGTTTGAAACAATTCTGCTGTAATATTTCCCTGCACGTAGTAGGCCTACAAGTAAGAAAGTTTAGAAATGGTTACAGTACACAGAAAGGTCCTTTAGACGATTACTTTCTTGTCCTTTGATAAGTCATGGATAAGACCACTTCAAATTTCAAAGTCGAAGGTAAAATACACACATTTTTTTGTTTTGCATGACTGTCCTTGTAAAGCTTTGGGTGCATTTAGGAAATAGGAACTTTTCATAACACAATTTGTGTAGAAATATTCAGGATCTGTGCGTAGTTCCAGACTTGTTAGAGTGTCAGAATATAACATTTGAATGGAGTTTGGTCCAGAAGTTATCCTCGGGCACATGTATCGCGCTACATTTTGAAGATCTGGTGGCCGGACAACATCTCAAATGGGAAGCTATGGGAAAAGACCAACCAAACACCAATCAATATTGATATCAGAAAAAGGAAATGGAGTTGGAATGGCCACACCTTGAGAAAGCCACCGAGTAACATCACAAGACAGTCTCTGGACTGCAATCCACAAGGGAAGAGGAGGGTTGGAAGACCAAAGAAAACATGGAGGAAATGCACGAAAGAAGAAGCAAAAGCGGCTGGATTTTCGTGGCCCCAGATGAAGAAAATTGCTCAGAACCGTGTACGTAGGCAAGCAGTGGTTGCAGCCCTATGCTCCTCCGGGAACGAAGAGGATTAAGTAAGTTAAGTAAGTACATGTATTGAATTGCTCAGGTTTCGATAAGCCTTTTCCAGAGTCGAATGCATTATAAATAAAATACATTTGTTGAGGTCATGACATAAGTTCAGTCCCTCTTAATATTCTCATCAACAACAATGACCTTTGCTCAAGAACTGCGATATGTTTTGATTCAACCCCCTATCTCCAACTGCCAAAGGAATTTTCCTTGGTTGCACGCATATTTATTAAGGGCAGTGTGCAGTACAAATTAACAATGCTAATGTTTTACCCAAGGTCCAACTAACAATTCAACGACTAACCAGTGTCCATAGGACTAAAAAAAAACTAACAATTATTTTTTAGCATTGAAATTATTGTGAAATCAAGTGCTTATGATATAAAAATGTATTCTCAAAACCGTCTTAGAATTCTTGGCTTCCTCAACAGGACTATTTCCATCTATATAGTTCAGACTCAGAATGGTTTTCCTTCCCAACATCGCACACCCACCGTTTCCAAGAAACAAGTTACACAGATGGACATAACATCAATTCTTTTTACTCAGATGCCCAACTTTCTGAATGTAGTAGTTTATGAGACATGTTTAACACAAATGTCCTAGAATTCAAAAGCTCTCCCATTAAACAATTTTTTTGAACTGGTAAAATCTGATGAACAATAAATCACACGGAAAAACTCAATTTCAACAGAACCAAAAGAAATGATAAAAATGAATCATTTACAGAAGAAGTTTCAGTCATGTCTGTCATTTCTTCTTCTTGAAACTCAGAAAACATTTCTTCCATCATCTGAGCTTCCAAACGCTGAAATTGAGCAACAAGTTGCCAAAGTAAAAGCATTAGTAGGAACCTGTAGGAATGTGGTTCTCTGGACAATTTATGATTTCATAATGTCTGATCGACTGCAAATAAAGCGAAAGATTAATTGTAAAGGAAGGCGGTATTTCCACTCTATATAGTGAAAATATTGCTGGGGGTATTTCCACTTTACCTAACCCTAATCCTAACCCTAGCCTTAGCCCTAACCCTAACCCTGGCCCTAACCCTAACACTAACCCTAACCCTTTTCACACATGCGTTGAACTATAAAACGAAGTAATGTAACATTTAACCAAAGCAACATTTCACATGCAACTTGCGATATGATTGGTCGAACCGTACTGAGTGGAAATAATGCGCTGCAATATTTACAATACATTGAGTGGAAATACCGACTTCCATTTGGAAAATAGCAATGACTGTTTTCTAGTACTGACTGTCCTGTTGAAGAAGTCATTGAAAGCAGGTATTTTTTTAATTTACCTAAATTTGAGATTGGCTGTCTAATACACTATTGATTTTGTATCTGCCACTGTCAAGCTTTCATCATAATATTGTCAAGGGCTTTGTGAAGTTCTGAAGACATGACTCTGTTCAAATCAGTCTTCACAAAGAAATATATGCATTACTTCCCGCAGCAATTATGAAGTTAAGGATAATCTACTTTGAAAATATTGTCAATGTGCCGCTATTTGCTTTCCCTGAGGACCAGTTCTGTGGACAGAATGGGAGATGCTACTGATGACGTAAGAATTTAAAAAGCAAAGTTCAAATCCTCTTACCGCCTTCTCTTCCTCCTCCTGCCGGCGCTGTTCTCCGATTTCCTCTGCTTCTGTCCGCTCCTCATCAGTGTACTCATCTTTATCCAACCTCTCCAAGGTTCGAATGCCAATTAATGTCTCCAGTCTGTAGTCATCCTCCTCAGCACTCGGGTTTTCTTTTGAATGAAATGAAAAATAAGTTAACTCTTTAAGCACCAAGTGCCGATATATCGGTTCATGAATAAGATCACAAATTTGTTTCTTTAACCTTCCAATATTTTAAAGCAGCTAAGAGAGAAACATTACATAAAGATTACAGCATTCATTCCCAAACACTGATTGTTTATGTGTGTTAGTGTTGGTAATTTGACTGTAAAAATGATTTATATTGAATCACTGAACACTATCAAAGGTGTCTCAAAAACAATCTGTATAAATCAGTACAATATCTAGTAGCCAAAGAGTTAAAGGACATTGCAAGGTTAGGTAGTTCATGTTAGTATTTTTAGTGCTTTGAGTACTTCAAAATATATACACAGTAACTAAATGTATCAGTACGACAGTGGGTCTGTGTTGTGTGGGGG